>JAODTR010005744.1:0-11197 GCA_025399935.1 Amblyopsis rosae
ATTTGGATGAATGACAGGCCTGGTACAGTGGACTGGGCCGTGGCTCATGCCCCCCTCCCCCAATTCCCCCAATGCCCCCCCCTCACACACACACACACACACACACACACATACACACACACACACACACACACACTTCCCGGTAACCAAGCAACGGCCCACAAAAGCCCCCTGTTACAAAATCTTTATTTTTTTTAAGGATCAATCGAAATGACTTGCTTTTGTCTGCTCATCTGGCATTAATTGGAAAGAGTTAAAGCTTTGTTAAGCAATAATTTATTTTTCCCCCCTGGTCCCATTAATCTGGGGAGACTGTAATTGACCTCAGGGAACATGGGGAAGGATTTGGAGACACAGTATGAAGTGTCTGGCTCACAAAGGAGAAAGCTGGCATAAGCATTAGGAAGAAGGCCAGCACACAATGCCTTAAACGTTAATAGCTTCAAGTAAAAGACCCCCATGTAACCCGTATTCGCTATTTACAGTTTCAACACACAAATTGTCATGGTGCTTATTTAGAAGTACTGTAATAATGTGGCAGTATTTAGGACTTGTCTTTGTGAAATGTACTCCCTTTGTATCACGCTGAATACGACTATATTGGAAAAAGAAGATACCGGGGGGCTGTCGGGGATGAAGAAACGGGGCAGACAGAGGAAGCCTGGAAGTGCGGCTTCCACCGAGAACTGGCTGTCCTGGGTGTACATGTAAACAAGCCGGTCACACTGCCCAAGACACACAACACACATGCCGGTAGGCCCGATGGAAACCCTATACAGTGCATGTATAGTATAGTGCCTGCGTGGTTGCATACTGCAAATAAACAAAGCAGAAAAAGCTGCTTAAAAGGGTTGCCACTGGCAGGTATTGAGACTGTACGAGTGATTTATTGCGGGCCGTGTTTGTGTGTGTGTGTGTGTGTGTGTGTGTGGTGGGTTGATAGAGGCTCTCGATCATCACCCCGTTGCCCCTCCCCTCTCATGGCCTCCTGACTGGGTGAGCGCTGAAGCGCCCTCTTGCACCTCCCTCCAGATCCCTTTGTCTGTGCTCCATACCCCGCCCCACCCCCCCCCACCCTCTTATACCCCGCCCACTTCTCCAGTGTCTCCCAAGCAGATTACCGCTGGCCTTCGAAGGCCCCTCTGTCCCCCCCACCCCACCCCCCCCACCCGTCACGTTATAGATCCGTAATGTCACACCCCGGTTATGACGCGTGGACATCCGGCCGGTCTCATGCCTCAATACGGCCAGTAATTCATAGCAAAGGTCACTTTTTGACACTGTAATTATTTAGTGGGCCCACCGTAATGAGCCCTAGCATGAAAGGTCTTGCCATTTATTCCACCATGAGCTGATCTCAGTTCATGTCAATACCCAGAAAATATCCCATACATTACCTCAGTTAGATGTAAATGTTACATCAGATTACATTTGTGATCTCATTCCCACAACCCCACCCCCCATTGCTAACACACACGCATGCGCGCACACGCACGCACGCACTCCACCGCACTCCCATGGCACTTCCGTCTGCTTGCGTGAGATGGAGAGATTCAGGAACAAAAGTGTTTTTTCACTCTCTGTTGTGAGAGGCTGCTGAAGCTCTGAAGAGCTCTGACCTCCGCTATGTAATTACACCAAAGACCTCAATGGCATATTACTCTACACCTGCAGATTTATAGCCAAGATCATCTTAGCTGGATATGAGCATCTTACATGTATATAGTTTGAGTTGGCGATAATGGGTATGGGAGATTGTAATATTGTGCCTTAAATGAATCGTGTGTAAGATTCGAGAGTTGAATAAGCATTTTTAAACACCTTGTTTTGTGCAGTGTTTTTCCATTATGTAGATTAAACAGACAGTATCTTGGCAGAATTATCTTTTCACCTTGCATTGTATACCGTACCTAATATAAAAACAGTTGTACAGCCTTGTGTTTGAATTCAAATTGAAAGCATGCAATTGGACCAAGCGCACAGATGGTCTTGCCTATAAGTGCACACACATCTCATGGTCCTCTGGAGTCTATCGGCGAGTGGTGCGCTGACGCTCTATTGCATCACTCATGCCTTCCCAGTGAATTCAACATGAGCATCGTGTTAAATGGTTGAATTTCAGTGGCTTCTTCTCAGATTTGCTTCAATGAAAATGCTACATTTGCCCAGCTCCTCCTTTGGGAATATGTGGTGTAACATTCTATTCTATCTGTAGATGACACAATGCTGACCTTGAAGACTGTGGTGATATCCCATTCTACACATACAACAGTGGGCACATGTATTATATTAGTAGGTGCGTAGATTTGCTCAGGGCTTTAAGTGAGTACAGCAATTTTCTAATATTATTGCTTTAAAATCTTAATGTCATTGTCATCTCGCAAGCTGCAGTTTGACGTCACCGTGAGCATTTGTCTGGACAGGCTTGAAATGGCTGTGTTTCAGTCTCAATCACTGTGGTTCTGACCAAGACAATGTTGTGCGACGTTAACCGACGCTGACAGACAATCACCGTCAGTTCATCCAATCACCTGCCAAGAAAGTGCCTGCCCTTTTCTGAACAGTTTAAATGGATGGCTTCCGGATGGTTCTGTGTAACAAGCCATCTGTCGTGTCAGGTTAGTAGTGCCCCAGGTATGTGGGTATTCAAGGCACTACAAGGAGTTTTGGGGAAGCAATAAATTTTCCTGGAGTGAAGACTACATTTCCCATGAGCCTCATTGCCTCCGTGCAAAGTGCTATCTTCACATTGTTCAAAAGAATAGTTGAGATACAGTAGAAACGGTGGTTCCGCCTAAGCATTAGCTGTATTGCAAGTTGTTTAGAGATGAATTAATGTATAATAATAATAACATAAATCAATTTGTCAGTATCGCGCTAATGCTGTCCAAAAGGGGCTTCAGTGTCAGTCAGTACTGAGCTGTTAATGCAACACGAGCATGCTGGTAAGTGCCCACCAGTGTGCTTACACCATGGCCTATGCTAACAGGTCATGGAGAATATATGTGGAAAGCCTTAACAGCAAATAGGATCCACTACATAACAAGGGGTGAGCTACTGTGGACACTCACTGCTCTAAATAGACATGCATGTATACAATATGGACCCTAGTTTACCAGTTAAGTTGATGTGAACGGCTCAGGGTCACAGTTGGGTGGGGCCAATACCTTCTTGCTTGCTTAGGGACGTATGGTTTGTGATGAAAAATTGGCACAATGGCAGCGCAATTATAAAAATGTTGGATTCAAATAAATGATCAGTGGTGGGCGTGCTGTCATCAATTAGGGCTAATCAAGTCGGCACCTCTAATAAACCACCAAGGTAAAGGATGGTAGTCATTAGTTTCATTATTCACTTAATGGTCCAGCATAACATACCCAAAAGTGCCGTGTATGATTTTGTATAAGCCTCTGCTTAGTGAGCCATCGCCCAAAGCTCAGAAACTACCACATAACGTTTGCATCTGCACTAACACCTGGTCTGAAAAGGCAGTTGTAGTGTTTGGTATTATTTGACACCCAACTAGCACTGCGCCATGATTTTGACTGACACTCCCTCTACTGCGCCCCCGCACGGCAATTTCGTAGATGTCTCGGCGAGCCGGGAAATTGGCAAACGTGCCCAAAACCACCGTGCACCCAAGGCAATTGTCACTATGTCTGCATTAGTGCTACCGCCCAAACTAGAGCCCTACTAGTTAATTCATAGCAAGTTTTGGTTTACCACGGAAGAGTGGCAGCACTGCTGGGTATACTGTAAATATTCAGCAGCTTATATGAACATCTCCCACAATCCCTCACGGCGTTCATGTTTGACAAGGGTTGAAGCCCATTCGTGTCGCTGAGTGCTTTAATAACGAACGGCATCATATCTGATATGCTTGTGGATCATTTTCATAACACGGGGAGTGTTTGCTTCCTACCGATTGATTTTCCTTGTGGCTTCTTGCTGAGAAGAGGTGACACTGGCAAGGTGCCAATGACATCAATAACAGACAAATTCAACATAGAGGCTCTCGTTTCACATCACAGCAATTACTGAGGATCAGAGAGCAGCTGTTTATCCCCTTCACAAAGTCACTGTCTTACTAGTGTCTCTGACACTGTTCTCCCTAGTGCTTTCGCCTTCTTAATTTCATACCCCAACATTACTTATTTTTTCATTAGCTGGATTTAGCTATTGAAAGTTGCTAATCTCCCAACTAGCTGACATAAGTGCGCAAAGGTTTATTTTTATATTTAATAAGACACTCAGGTGTTAAATATGTTCAAATAAAATTCATCTTCAAGGTTCAACTCAATTAAGCAATTTGAGTGTTACTTAAGTTATCAGGTTTTATATGGTTTATATATGGTTCACTTAAATCAAAAATCAGAATGCAATCTTTTTTTATAGTGTCCAGCACCAGAGGCAACATTTTAGTGGTAAAGGTTAAGTGAATGAGAATACATGCATGTGTGTATGTGGCTGTGTGCCTTAGTGTATATGAACTGTGTGCGTGTGTGTGTGTGTGTGCGCGCGTTGGTCTCCGGATGTATCTGGACCACCCTAACTTGGCTCGAACAAACAAATGAATGGGGGGCCTAAAATTCCTTGTGCCAGGTTTGAAGGCTCGAGTGGGGAATTCCTCAGTAATAGAGGTCGGAGGTGGAGGGAGAGAGGGCAGAGGCCAGGCCAAAAGCTAGACAGAGGCGGGCTGCTCTCCGAACACTGCAGTCTGGCTTTACAACCCCCCCACAAAACAACTTACAAACATGTCTAGAGACCCAGTATTCCTTGTCATACGTTTTTTTGGACTCCATGTTGTTCCCATACTAGCTTGTGTCTGCACCAGTGTGTGTGTGTGTGTGTGTGTGTGTCAGTGTCAGTGTTGGGCAAGTTACTCAGAACTTGTAATACGTTACTATTTACTTATTACTCCTTCAAAAAGTAATACTATTACATGACTTATTACTGGGTATTAAAAGTAATTAGTTATGTTACTTGTTACATTACTATATTACTTTCACAATCACCACCCTGCCTTGCCCCTGAAAAAGACAACCTGTGGCCATTTTAGAATTGAATCCTTTTTATTGGCATAATAATTTACCTTAGGAGTGAACAATCAACCAAAGTGAAAACATTGCAGCCTCTCAAACCAGATGATTGGGCAGGCTGGTTCAATTAGCTAACTAAGTCTATTAGGACCAAAAATCTCCTCCTTATAATGCAGTAATGCAGCATTGCTTGAATTAGTAGTTGTAATAGTATTACCGTTTTGGAAATAGTAATTAGTTACACTACCAGTTACAGAAAAAAGTAATAATAAAACTAGTTACTATTAGTTACTACTAACTAGTTACTGCGCAACACTGGCCAGTGTCTTGTGATGCGGCACCAGGGGCTCGGCGATATCTCTCACCCGTCCTAGAGCCTTTACAGCCAGATCGCAGTTAAAAGCTTTTATTGGCCCGGCACCATCCACCAATAAAAATACCTTCTTCCTGTCGACCCTTTCAGTAGACGTTTGTTGTGAAAGACGTAAGGAAGCAGGAAAGACTAAAGAGGATTGGATAATACGTTAATTGTCATGTAGAGAGGTAGAGAGAATAGAGAGGTGTATGCGTTTGATTCCTCCCGTTCTCTCATCTCTACCACAGTCAAACTACACACACACACACACACACACACACACACACACACACGTTCCAGGTGGTTCAGGCAAGGAAGCTGGAAGTCCTCTGCTTTCCCTCTGGCAGGAGAAACAGAGACAAAGGCCAGTCAGTGATGGGCAGGAGGCAGCTCTCGTATGGGCCTCTCCCACCCCTCCCCTGTGTGTGTGTGTGTGTGTGTGTGTGTGTGTGTGTGTGTAGGGGTACTTCTCGGAGCAGAGAAGCAGCTATTGTTGTGCTGTGGACCCCAGGGCGGTGGAGTGGCTGGGAACAGGGTCTGGAGATGTGCAGCCTCTGTTTGGCTGTGCTTTGTGCTGGTGGCTGGGTGTTTGCCCCCCCCCTTCACGGACACCGCTAGCTGTGGCTCAGGCCCCCTTTTATCGCCGCTGACTTTCTCCACCTTACCCCCTCCCCCCGCTCCTGCATTGACGCAAAGCACAAATAGGTCAGGGGTCATGAGGGGAGATGGCCATGTGGGGGTGGTTACCTGGGAAATGGCGAGCTCGGTGAGCGCGCGCGGGCAGAGTGCCCCTCCTCTCTATTTTTAATCTGCTCCCATTTGGTTTCCCCTCCTCCATTCCCAGCCTCCCTCCATCCCTCCCTTGCCCCTCGTGGGGCCCATCCCCCTCATGGACGGCCCTGAGGGCAGTGGCAGTGACCTGGCTTTGGCAGTGAAAAGGGGGCGCCCAGACCTGCATCAGCACACTCTCCCTTTCCCCCAATCCCCCCCACCCCCCACCGACCAGTCTCAGCTCACGCCTGCCTGCAGACACGCAACACTGGTGCCTCAAAGAACCACAGCAAAACACACTACTGTTTCTCCATTCAGGCTGAACAATATATATATGAATATATGATAAGGCAGCATTTACCATACCATGGCTCCCCCTGTTTTAATCCACGTCTGGGGCTGTCATAAATACATAGCTCTTGATGACCCGCCACCTGCAGTTGACCAAGAACTGACAGAAGGTTGTCTTTTTTTCTAGCTTCAGAATTCTGGATCCGGTGGTTAGCCATTTAATGATATGATCTCAGTGGTATCAGAGAAGTGCCAATCCTGGTCTTTACTCCATTTTCGCAGTGGTAGTTACAAGGGGGATAGCACCTGCATATGAGTTGAAGAAACCTGTCATCCTCCAATGTGTGTGGAATAGGCCACCAAGGGACAGAAGGAATTCCACAGGAACCAATTAGAAGAGGCTGCTGCCTGGGCGGAATGCACGCAAAGAATTTTGGGAATGGAACGTTCTTCTTAACAACATGTTAGCAATGTCCATTTGCACTGGGAAGGGATTGGATTAAAATTTGTGACGGGGTGTATGTTTTTTTCATGTATTATAATATACATCTGCCTTGTGAAGTGCAAATAGGCAAAACTAATTGGACTGGGTGAGTAACACAACTACAGTAAAAAATAAACAATCTTCAGTAAAGTATGGCGCAGTGGATGAAAGTGGAAGGAGGTAGCAAATGAACGGGATGAAACGTGTTGGTGGTCTCTGGCTCTGGAGACTGGACCTTGAACCACTGAGGAACATTCCATTCCAGTGCTGTGCTGTGCTGACACGCTGACCTTGGCAGCTTTGTTGCCAGAGCAGCTTTCGACAGACAGCGGGATGGGAGGTTGGAGCAGCAACCTTGCTCAGATTAAAGGGGCATGGCTCCACAGATAGAATGTGGTAGAAACCGCTCACCCCCAAGTCCACACACACTGAAAAAAGGCATCTTAGGACACATTACCAGGAAACGTGTCCTCTGGTGAATGAGCAGGATGGAATTTAGTGTCCAACAACAAGTTATTATAATTTACAGTCCCTAATGTACCTGCTTTAAGATATATTCTGCAGGGCTATACTGGAATGTTGCTTTGACAAACGCAGTTAAAATCCCATAACAAGTGATGTATAGGGCCAGCCATCTTAAAGACCATAGTTAGGCTTGTGGTTTTCTAAGGAGCTTAGGGCAGAGGAAGCATTCAGTTGACAATAATATAAAGAATTTATATCCTCTTCACCACAGACGTGACAAACATGTTTTTCCATATATGCTAATACTGTAGCTTTGTCAAGTGGGTCAGTAAGTTATAAACTTTTTAATGACACATGAAGTTTGGGCAATAGTCTTTCACATTACAGGCTGAAACAATATTTCATTTTTGTTAGAGTTTGAGAATGTTACCTGGTGGATGGCAGCAGGGTGGAGCCAAACATGACACTGCAGGCTATTGTATCGCCTAGCATTGTTGTTTATCCAGCATTGTGACATGAGGACCACCTAATGATGTTGTTGGGCTTACGTTATAATGAATATATTGTACAACTAAGAACACAAACTGTTGTTAGATTGTTATGTCAGCAAACCACTGATGCAATATCAGCAAAGGTTCTGTGAATATTTGATAAAATTGTAGCGTATTACATTTTTAATTGTAACAATGGCCATTTGGTATGAGTTGTATAATATGTGGCATTTCATAAGCATTCATAAACACTTGCATCGTTCTTTTTTCAGGGTTTTTGCTGGCTCTAAATGAGGCAGAGTTGGTACAATCCTGATCAGGTGCACAAAAGTATGTGCATGTGTGCCTTCAACTGGCTCAAGAAAACACTTTTTATAAGTGTGTTCGAACAAAAGTAAAAAATAATGTAGATGTTTTAAGAAAATTGCAATCATTTTTTAAAGTTTAACATTTCATGCACATTTTTTAAAGTGCCAAAAATCAATGTGTTAATGAACACATCAAACAGCAAAGTTGTGCACTACTTTAATACCCAGCATACTTATTTACGGCATCTCGCCAGTAACCACAATGTATTGCATTTAAAATGCATGCCTGCTATCAGAGGATGTCTGCACTGTTTACCTGCTACCATGATCCATGATTGTTTTGTAATGTAATCGTTTATTCTACAAGCCATATCTGCAAAGCTTAAATCATTGTCATGGTTCGATGGTGTATAACACACTGTCTACCATCATAAATAAGCATATAGAAATCTCTCTTCTTCTTTCTGAAAGACTGTATTTCTTTACAGCTGTATCATTGGCTCCACCTTTAATAACTGCCTATTCAGCATCTTACATGAACCCACCAGTTTTGTTAGGAGCCAAAGGTTGCCACCTCAAACAAAAAAAAAGGTTTTACAATTGACTGTGCACAGAAGGGGGTGATTTGTACTTTGATGGATTCTTTTCCCAAGAGTCTTTGACAGGTTTAAAATATACTTCCTTCAATCCTTCAATCTCCTTGGATCCTGCTAAGCTAAAAGGATCTGGTTTGAGACGCAATTACACTGATCTCATCTAATCGTGCATGGCGATATGAAGATATTGACCCATTCATCGATCAAACGACCAAATTCAGAAAAATACAATAAATCTTTAAAGAACCTATACACATAGGTCAATTCATGAAAAACCAAATGTATATCATCATGCCATGCATGTAGTAGCAGGGCTACCATACCAAACAAACCCACGGTGTTTGCTTCCAGATGGGTGACCAAGACAAAGAGCTTTCATTTCATGCCCAGTGTCGCCCAATACAAAGTGATGATGACGGGGTCTGCATTTGGCTGTTCTTTCTCCCTTCACATCTCCTCCTCCTAGGGCTGGCCCCAAATGTGCAATTATTCAGATTTTCGTTAGTTTAGTATGAGTTCGATTTTACATATGAGAGGGGCTATTCATTCAACACACACTCTTATTTGGTAATATATGCTATTGGACAGCTCTAATTGGGTCAATTGACTTGTCAATCGAAGTGCCCATTCTGAGCGTGTGTGCTCACTGAAGCTAGGAATGGAAGATGCCAGCTAATATAAAATGAATGCAACAGCCGGCCATGCAGTATTTATTAATGTAATGTGTTTTGGACAAAATATTTTACTGGTTTGTCTGGACCCTTGCCAATGTAACAAGATAATTTTTGATTATCGGTGGACTATGCATCCTGTTATTGGTGGTCTGGTGGATAATGAGTCTTCGTAGGTGAGTAGTTGACAGTTAAAAGCGTTGATTACTTGCTGTTGTACAGTTATGTGCTATTGAAAACCTGCAAACGGTCCTGCCGCCCGCTTTGATTTTTAACAGGTTACGAAACATTAATTATTGTTGAGAAAAATACCATCTGGAAAGTATTCAGAGTATTCAAAACCTGTAAGATGGTATTCGGGACAGCCCTACCTATTCACCTTGTTTCAACCACCGGTTGTTTCTCCCTGCAGAATGGTGTGCCCTATGGGCGTGGCAGAGAACACACACACACACATTCACATATGCTGAAGAGGGTGTTACAGGCTCTGTGTTAGCATGAATTCATCTGGATTAGTAGGAGGCGAATGGGGGGCTGGTTGCCGCTGATCAGTGAGGGTCTTTGAAATCCCTAGTGGTCACAGTCAGCTGGCAGCTTGGGAGCGTGAGAAGAACAGAATAGCCAATAGGAAGCAAGGTGAACACATCATGTTGTTTATAAGGACAGCACAGAGACATTATCCATACTGTACTGGACAGTATTGTTTAGATGTATAAATACTGGACAGTACTAGATTGTAGTGTATACTGTACTGGACGAAACTGCACAGTATGCCAAACATTTGTGTATTGTACTGGACAGTAATACTGTATACTGAGCAGTAGTGTATGGACTGTATGAATACCATACAGTAGTATGAATGCTGGACTATAGTCTACCGCAGAGCATGGCTGGCATTCTCATCACAATATATTTGTTTCATCACAACACGACCTTCGAGAAGGGCACCGTTGACGCTCTGCCTCTAGCCTTGTCCTTAAAGGGACATGCGCACAATACCATACGGGTGTAATGTGTGTGTGTGTGTTTTCAGGGTTTAAAGGGGTACCACCGCTGCAGTTTACTCCCGCCTGTCTTGTTGGTTGTGATTGATGTTACATGGACTTCCCTCCCTGTAAAGGAGCTCATGTTGGAATGAATAGGGACACAATGGGCTTAGCTTAGCCTAGTGTGAGCCAGTGCCCAGACACACACACACACACACACACACACACACACACAGACAGAGGCAGACACACACACAGACAGACAGACAGACAGACAGACAGACAGACAGACAGACAGACACAGACAGACAGACATGCATTACACTTTCTCAACCACGCGTTTTTGTGTTCATGAAGCGGCATCGCGGTCTTCCGCACACTCCTACCATCATCTCCTCCTTTGACTGTCTGTCTTCCGCCTTCCTCCCTGCCTCCGTACGCATCTCTTTCTGCCACACACGTGATGGCACAGCGTTGCCCGGGATTGTGATTAATGGCCGCAATTCAGGCTGAAAAATTCCCTTGAGTGGGTGCCAGTTGGCTTACGCCAAGAAGAAACTCATTACTGCTGTCAGTTGGGCTGACAGAGCAGAGAGGGGTCTGAGTGTGTGTGTGTGTGTGTGTGTGTGTGTAAGTGAGTGTGCGTGTGTGTGAGAACACAAGAGAGACAGAGACGGGGAGAATTATCTAGACTGGAGAGAGAGAGAGAGAGGGTGAGAGAGAGAGAGGGGTGGGAAGCA
>JAODTR010005745.1:0-11197 GCA_025399935.1 Amblyopsis rosae
TGCTGATGAAGAGGCTGAGACTAGAGACGGTCTCTTATGTGACGTAGTGCTGATGAAGAGGCTGAGACTAGAGACGGATGGCTCTTAAGGCCCACATATCTCCTGTATGGGGAGAGTCAGAGAGAACTGGAATGTATTGAATGCTGATTTAGTGTGTGTGTTTGCATGTGTGTGCCAGAATTTGTGTTTGTGTGTGTGTGCATGTACATTGCGTTGATTGTGTGTGTGTGTGTGTGTTTAGCTAGGATGGAGAGGGACCAAAACATATGTATTCCCTAACATGATAGTTATACATTTTATATTTATATTCAACCTTTGCACCAAACTACCAATATCAAAATGGAAGTGTAATTGTTACCCATTGTATTTCTGTTTATTACACCAATAGAAGAGGCCACATCTCCACTACACTGTGTTTACTCTTTGCAAGTGGTTTGATATATCGGCCTGTTATGTTTCTATTTTACAGCTTCACAAGACTGTCCACAAGTGCATGGGAAGGATTTCCATATCAGGAATAGGATTTAAATGATCTGCAAAATGAGCTTCTGCTGACACATACTGTAGATCTACATAAATCTTTATGGTTTTGTGTATTTCATCATGCCTACTGTAGTTTGTCAACAAATACTGCAACGTATTACAGAAAACAGTAGAACTACACAATTATTTTCATAGTTTCTGAGGTGTGTGAGCAACTAAACAATTCTTGCTGCTGCCGAAATGTAGTCACACAAGCAAACTTGTCAAGATAACAGAAAAACTGTGTCTGTATTTGCATCTATATCATTATCTCTCTTTGCAAAATGTGTATTTCCTTGAAGATTAAACCAGATTTGGAAAAAAAAAACATAATAATAACAAAAACTGAATTTCTAAACAATGGAATAACTTTTACAGAGGATCTTGCTTGGAGAGGTGAAAGGACCATTGCATGTTAAAGGTATGGTCAGTCATTCTCGCTAACTTCAAGCTCAAATCAAAACAATATCCCTCCGCAGCACCGCCTCACATGCAGAAATGCATTGTGAAGCAAAGCATAGCTCTACGGCTTTGTTGATACGAGCAGTGTTCGTGTTTATGTTCCTATTTACAGAGCCAGGGCTGTGTAGAAGTATCAGCTTCTTTTATCAACACGCACACAGAACGGTAAGCTAGCGAAATGCGAGGAGAAGATATTTGTTGAATTTGACTAAATGTATTAGAGCTTACATTTACCTTTAAGGATAAACTCAGCAACAAATACCATGCTACAGTAATGTAATGTAAACATTACACCTGAGCCTTAACGCTGCTGATTGAGGACAGCTTTGTGTGTTGAAACACGCTGCAGACCAAGGCAATCTATTCTCATTCCACACTCATAATGGAATCTAATCTGGCCCGGCCCGGCACATTTTATGAAACCCTTTATTATGAACTTTCATAACCTTGTAACCAAATACAGAAAAATAGCCGCGAGAAGGCAATATCAATGGGTGGTGCGAAGGCAGGCCCAGCATGACAGAGAGAGAGAGAGCGAGAGAGCGAGAGAGAGAGAGAGAGAGAGAGAGCGATATAACACACACACAGTATCAGAGTCCTCCAATTCCAGTCAAAGGAAATTCAATTCCTTGACTCCAAACTTTGTTTGCTTTTGGGGGTAAGGAATATTGGAGGTACTCCCATAAGTCACCTGGTCATTGGTAAAATGGCCGACATACACAAACAAGATACCAAGTCATGCATTTGCAAGGACAGACAGAAATTCTGCCTCCACAAAGCCCCAATAGGTAGCTGTTCCCACACAGTGTAGATCTGCCAACATCTGCCCAATTTGAACAATCTAAGTGCAAAGAGCATATTGCATTTAGGGCGTGTCCAAATCGGCGTTTGCTATTTTAACGGTCAATCCGCCAGGTGTGTAGTTCATAAGGGTTACACCTACTGTGGTGACATGTCCCATTCCCTTTACAAATCCAGGCGCGCTTGTACCGTGGGCGGATTGCTATTACACCGGCAGGTTTGTGAAAGTGCTGGAGCAGACTATTGCACTGGGATGTATTAGAATGGAGGATCCATCTAAAATATATTGTAAAGCTCAGCCGATAACACCAACAAAAGCAGTTGATGAGATGTGCCTTGGTACAGTGGTATGCCTTGAAGATTGTGGCACACCAGTGAAATCCATCCATCTCGAAGAAAGGTCTTGCCTTGAAGAATGGGCAAAACTCCCAGACGCTACTGTAGGTGTGCCAAGTACGGTTGCCCTTATAGAGACATCCCCCAAGAGACGTGCAGTTGCTGCAAAAGGTGGATCTACAAAGTATTGGCTTCTGTGGGAGGGTGGGGGAGTGGTCTAATAGTTATGCATGCATTTCTTGTTTCTTATTTGTTCCAGAATTTTAAAGAAAATGATTAGCATCTTCGATGTGGTATAGGCATGTTGTGTTTATCCAAAGATGGAAACTTTCTAACTGTTAAATTTCTGGCTGTAAGGCCAAAAAAAAAAAGTCACTCTAAGATTTAATTCTATATGTGTTCAAGGCCCTGCTAGCCTGGTGTAACCTGACCTAAAACTCACTTAGTGACTTCACCTCATCTGGCAATGCTCCAGAGGGAAGTGATAACAGTCATGGCCTTCTTCTCCTCTGGCTAATTGAATCTACTGGCGTTGAACCAACCAGCATTGCTACAACTGTTTTGATCACTTCATCTAGCTCCAGCACCATTTAAAAACACGCTTTACTTCAACGTCATCTCACTAACCCCACCCTGTTTGGCCCGCCAGCAGGGTGGCTGTGCAAACGTTAATGTGAACAGGGTGTCCAGACTATAATCTCATCTGAGCGGAGAGCGGGGCGGAGCTAGACTAAGGCCTTGCAGGTTTCCCACAAGAAAGCATATATATATTTTCCGTCGCAGGTTATAACCATGGAGAGTCACCGAGTAAGACACCCAAAGAGTATGTCTTGCGTCTTGTTGCAAACTGTGCCAAAGGCTGCAGCGTCCTTTCCTCATCAACCTGGCTGACCCAATGTCTGCCCAGTCTTTTCACATCACCGTGGAAACCAAAGTGTTTCACACATTCACAGTCAGATAATATGAAAACAGCCAAACCAATAAAAAAAAAAAAATCTTTCTATTACTACATCCTTCAGGAATCATACCCATTCTTTATTTAACTGTGATGTTTTAAAAATAAATTGCGTTATTGCGAGACTGTTGTCGGCACCGAGGCTTACAGTGTCTTACACAGAATGGCAGCTTTATACGTGTACAGCACTGATTAATGCTTAAAGCCTTGACGGGCATTACAAGCACACTTTCAACATCACAACATCCACCTTGATACTTGACAGTGATCTGAACATAATACACAGTACAGTATACAGTAGATTAAGGTTTGTTACCAAGACAGACCTGCACTATTTAAAGTTTACATTCATAGCATTTAGCAGACAATTCTATATCTAAAGTAACTTACAATCAGTACATTTATCAATACAGTAGCTGAATAGGTCACCAGGCAGTTATCATAAGAAACTGAATAATGTCATTAACAGAACATGAGAACATCCTGATCTTGCGAGCATAAATTTGACTTTGCCGTGAGAATCAGTCTGGAGAGCTTGAAGTCCGAGTAACACTTGTCCTGACCAACTACAGGAGTGGTTTAGGTGTGCTGACAACAAAAGTAAACAGTGGCGGTTCCTAAAGAGGTTAACGTAGATGGCAATGGCATCAGTGTTATCTGACATGGAGAGTGTTTCTTCATTGAGATAAGAGCAAAGAACGTCACCAAAGGCTTTTCTCGATGGAAAATATGTTTTCACTCTTCTCCAGTCTAACAATTTACTCAGTTGGTTCGCAGGAGGATAGTACTTTTTTATTTGAAGAGACAGAAGATAGATGATGGTCAGAAAGTTATTATGGCCGGTTGGAGCTCTCCATAAGATCTCCCGCGTGCTTGATTGACATCTCCATGACCTTGCATGTCAGCTACATAGCACTGGGGCAGCTGACACCTTCTTCACCTTCTTCACGGTTGGTTATTTTTCAAGCTGAGTCAGCAGTCTGCTGACATCAGCAAAGGTGATGCGTTGCTCCTCCCATCCGACTTGGTACAGAGTTAATTTTTTGTTGTAGTTATAATTAGCCCAAAGGTATAATTTGTTTAATTTTAATTCTTATATGGACACAAAACACACCAACAAGTGGCTATCTTGTCAGGGAGCCTATTTCACAGAATAAATAGCGTGAATGATCACGTAATTATTGTTGACCGAGTTTAAGTGTAGCCAGGCGTGAGATACTTATGTACGTACCCATGATGCACTGCAGTCAACCCCGCCCCCTCCCTCTATCAGTTCAGCAGAACAGTCTCCGAGCACCTTTCTGTTCATAATAAAAATTTAATTTCCAATTATGTGTCGTCACGGAGACAAATGGAACCCAGTATGTATGTACAAATGTATGCCAGTCATCAGGAGCCGTATCAACCAGCCCCAATCAATATTTCGCGATAAAATAACTTTAATAATTTAAAATTTAATAATTTTTTCCTCTCTGTAGCAGTGCCTTGAAATTCGTTATTTTTGGCGCCCCATTTATCACTGAGGCTTCAGAACGGCACCCTCTAGAGGTCAGTTACAGAAGGTGTTATCGGTGGAGGAGAAATCTCTCTAATGTGTAAAGGAACTACAGTATGTAAGACATTTGGCTACTAGGGCTGTGTTAGAAATCTACACTTGTTCACTCATTCACTCATTCCCTAAATAGTGTTCACTAAATACGACACTAACTAGGGAATACATTACATTTACGTTACATTTCGGACACTTATTCACTACTTTTTCCACGGTTACATTCGCCGGACATTCATCTGGATAGGCTATGTCGCATAAATAAACGGGAGATGTTGGTTAAATACTATATTAAATAAAATGGGTAACGTAAATTAACGTTATCCATGCAAAACAGTTTGTTTTTAAAGCACCGCGGCCGTTTCATTGTTGTGGCATAATAACCACACGAGCTGCGTACGGTAGCCGGTACCTCACTCACCCAGGCTATTAACATGTTTATTTTTGCTGTAAAGTCGGACATTTTAACATTGTAGTCTATGGGAATTGACTCCCTTTTGCAGCCAGCCTCAAGTGGCCATTCAATGAACTGCAGGCGTTTGGCACTTCCGTGTTGTATTAATTTCTCAGCACCGGAGGTTTCCGCTTGGCCGGGCCCAGCTATTATTAGCCTGGCAATTCCATTATGTTTGTCTTTTTATAATTGATATGGTAATATGTGTTGATGATTTGATGTCAGTTGCCTAACATAATGTGTTACTTACGATTACCTATTATATAATATGACCTATTCAACTCTGTCCTTATTGTAAGTCTGTATGTTATCATGAGTCCATAAGTATTGACAGTACTGTGGCATTATTCAATATATTTGTGGAGATTTAAGATGCAAGTTTATGATTCAAGAATGACTGTCATGGTTTGTGTGGCCGGGTTTATGATCAGCCTCCATGATGGATTGCATTGAAAGCACCGCTATTGAATCAAGGGAGCTTTTAGGCACCTCATAGATGTTCATCTACGTTGAGAGCACACTGGCATTATCCTAATTCTGGACCTGTCTGTGTGCGTGTGTGTGTGGGGTCGCTCTTATGTTAATTCAGCTGCTGAATTTACGCTTTGTGTGCACGTTTAAATAACTTGCCCACTCAGCCGACACACTCATTAGGCCATTTGTCATTGGTGCTGCAGATAGGTAGCTTTCCATGCTAGCATTGTGCCATACATACGTGAATGGCAATTAAGCCAGGAGGTCTCATTGTGGGGTTTAGACCGCTCTAAAGGTGTTTTTACATATTTTATTTATTTAAACTTTACGGAGGTTGAGGATGATTTCGAGGCAATGATTTTTGCTTTGTTTTACTATGTTCATTAAAGTGATTCTATATGACTCTCTGCCTCTAGATGACACACTAAGCACACCAGCATCTCAGACCAAAACAAATGCACACACACACACACACACACACACACAGAGGGAGTATGACATCACTCTGCTCAGGTTGCTATTATGCAGAATGAAAATGGTTGTTTCCTATGTTCATATTTAAAATAATATAATGTACAGTGTTGGGCAAGTTACTCAGGAAGTGTAATAACAATATTACTTTACTTATTACTGGGTATTAAAAGTAATTAATTCCATTACTATATTACTTTCACAATCACTACCCTGCCTCGTCCCTTCAGAAAAATGACAACCTGTGTAGCCAGCTCACTTTTGGATTGAATCCTCTTATTGGAACAATAAGGAACCTCAGGAGTCAACAATCAGCCAAAGTGAAAACATTGCAGCCTCTCAACCCAGATGATTGACAGGTCGGTTCAATTAGCCTACCCTAAGTTTGCTAGGAGCAGCAAAATAATAATGTCATGTCTTCATAAGGATGGATGAATGGATGGATGGATGTCTTCATAAGGAAGTCTGGGGGGGGGGGGGGGTCTCGTTCTTGTAACAGTAATGCAGAATTACATGGATTAGTAATTGAAATATTACTGTTTTGGAAAAAGTTATTTGTTACACTACTAGTTACTGACAAATGAATAATATTACAGTAACTAGTTACTAGTAGTACTTGTGTTACTAGTAGTAACTAGTTACTGCCCAACACTGATTATGATTCAGGTAGCAGCCTTATTTAACATGTTTAGTTTATCAAGCAATTAATGTGTTTCTGTATTAGCATTTATTGAGAGAGGGGGGGGGGGGCCTGTTTATTTTATTTACCACGCTGAGTCAACGCGTCAGGAGACCTCCACTGTCAGTGGAAGCTGCCAGCCTATCCTCACGTTTCCTCCTACCCTCCCCATACCTCCTCCCTCCTCTCTAAACTTGTCTTGGGCGGCCGTGTGTGGTTATTTGGCTCGGGGCTCGGGGAGCGTCACATGTAGGACAGACTTCCAGGACAGAGGAGGGGACACAGCCGCGCCGCTAAGCCCCAGACCATGGCTCTGGTCCTGGCCAGCGGCCACAGCGCCGGAGCCTACTTCTGCCTCATCCGCCGGAGGTTCAAGAGACGTCGCAAAAAGCGCTCAGAGCGTAAAGGTATTCCTGCTGCCTCTGTGACTAGACTCCCTTTGTTCTGGGGGGGGGGGGCTATGGTTCTGACCAGCTGACCGCATGTCTCCTGTCATTTACGCACCTTACCAGAGGTGCGGCTCAGATATCAAACTTTCCCACTCACTTTTATGTTTGATAATTGTCATTTTGTGTCTGGGGAAAGTGCTGATCTGGCATATGCGATCTGTGCGTTGTTTTTTCACTGCTGGCCATAGCTGGTGTTTAGTAGCAAAGTCATTGATTCCTCTGACAATAGCAGCCACCTAACCTACAGTCAACAGCTGTAGGTTAGGTCTAAATATGATTGTGGATCTGTATGTCCTTTAGTGTGGTTTTCTCTAAATGATACAGAAACCTCGATCGAATCGCTTAAGTACACACACACACATGAATAATTGTGTGTGTGTACATGCCATGTTTTCATCTTATTGAGGTCTCTTATGAGCATTATCACTCATCAGGAATGATATGATTAGTAAATGATCAGCATTATCCAATCAACTCCTTCAATATTTGCTCCCTGTTAACTGTGGAACAGCGCTCCTGGACTGAATAAACAAATGAGAACAGAACACAGTTCTACTACCAATCTTATGTTATGATTTAACTTTTCCATTTTATGTTAGAAGGTTATCTTGGTTTATATGAATGAATATAGAATCAACTGCAATTTCAATAGCACTTTATTCTGCCTCAGACAACAAATCCTTTCAGAGCTAGAGGGAAGGCATTATCATCCTATGGCATTTAACTTTAATATCTATAATAGCTAGTTGTATTGTTATTATTCATTATTTATGTATAAAATCTTATCAAATATCTCAAACGAGAAGACGTCATCATTGTCTTGACTTTCATCATAGCAAAGAAAGTAATAGAGTTTATTAAACATTTTAGCAACGTGGTGCTGAATAAACCTATAAAAAGACTCAAACACAAACATGAAGGTTTATGCAGCAACATAAGAAACCTGTCTCGTGTTTTGACCTGAATGATTCAGTTTAACATAGTTTTCTTCTGGTGGAACTGTCGTTCAGCCCTAATGTAATCCTGTTTGTGCATGACTGAAAACAGCTGCTAATCTTTGCTTTTTTTTTGGCAGTTGAAAACCTCAAGTGGGCCTAATCCTCCCATTAATTCACATTTTCCATAGTATTCCCATAGAAACAGATGCAGTATTTGCATTTAGTTTTTCCTATTATTACTTCATAATTTCATCCCATTTGGGAAGATTTAATTTGATGTGTGTTTGTGAATAATATTGTTCCTAACCTACAGCCCTTGGTCCTTGTTAGGCACACGCATGCACACACACACAAACTGAAGAACTGCACTGAGTTTAATCTACAGTGGGAGCAGGAAGTGAATTTCAGACACGGCAGAAGCCGTTGTGCTCCACCGTGTGTGGATGCCACGCCACGCTTGTGTGTGTGTCTGCTCTGTCCATCCTGAGCCTGAGATGGCAGGGATAGGTGGGTTCTGATATCCCCTCCTACACACACACATGCAGAGACATGCACGCAGAGGCAGACACACACACAGCCTGAGTCTGGGCTTGATAACACAATCTCCATTGAACCTCCTCGGGGCCATGAGCTGTGCTGGGCCTATGACACGTGTGTGCGCACACACACACACACACACACACACACCTGACTGTCTGTCAAACCTGCTCTAGTTAATCCTGAAGCTGTGGGGTGTGAAATTCAACATCAGCTCGCTCGCTCTCTCTCGCTCTCTCTCTCCCTCCCCCCCTTCCTGGCCTGGAGATAGGCTGGCTGGCCCTGGGTTAGCGTGAGAACACCGATATCATCTGTTGTGCACAGCGCGGTCCCTCAAGCAGAGAGGATGGGCTGCAGTAGAGTAGCGTGACACACGGCTGGCTGTATCTCCGCGGGGGAAAGACTGGCGGCCGGGCGATGCTTGTGATCAATAATCATCAGCCAACAAACATATTGTGTGCATAAACCATGTGGGTCTTAATAACTACATACTCCCTAACCATTATGGTCTTCATCATGTCCGTACCTGAAGGTAAAGGTGCTTTTATTGTCACATACACGTACATGTAGTGAAATCCATCCTCTGCATTTAACACATCCCTCAAGGGAGCAGTGGGCAGCCGCTGTGCAGCTCCCGGGGACCAACTCCTGATCGGAGCCAGTGTCACTGGTCAGATGGCACTGACTGGAGGGTGAACCTGACATGTTATTTTAACTTAATCATGTACTACATTTCCCAAGAGGCTTTGTCTGAAATATGGTTGGCTGGCCCAGTGTCTTTGAAAAGAGTAAAGGTGTGCTGTATATATGACACTCTGAGTCTTTGTGTATTAGCTGATTTATCTACAAAAAAAGTTAACATTAAAATACAAGTTCTGTGTTCTGAAGTACAGTGTATGGACTCTGACATATCTGGGAATAGAAACAGTTTTATTTGTTAAAACTCTTAACTGGGCTGCGTATGAATTTACTGGCTTGTGCATTGAGGAACTGTTTTTTACTTGATTTTGTCATATTCGGCAGCAAATGCCACATTTCCATTTCCAAAGGCATCCAGTGAAATTTAAATAAACGAATAACTAAATAAATATGAAATTATAAGCGCATGAACCTGTGAGTTACTAACTGATCCACTGTACCTGTCAAGTTGAAAAGAACGCTTGCCGCATTCTGCCAACCTCCCAGAAATGTCTCCAGTGTTGTCCTGGTCACATTCAGCAGCTGTCAAATCAATTCGTTTTAATTACGGAACAATACTGTACTATAGAACCAATGAATACATTAACGGTGCATGCAGTAAATAGGCCTACAACTAAGAGTGAGACAGGTTTCCTGCTGTTGTCGCTCAGGTCTTCTGTTGGCCATCTTGTCAATAAATGACACCCTCAGTCTGTATTCACCGCGTCTCCAAATGTAATTTCACGGCAAGAAAATGTGTTTTGTGCGTGAATAATATACAGCGCTGTTGGCAATGTTACACAAAGCTTTATTTATGTATTATATATATCTTTTTTGAGGCACCTTATTGTTTCGGTGAATGCCTGGCTCGCCCGTGGGATCGATCCATCTGCATTAGCGAGTCTTCTGACAGTTGTTCGGTTGCTCTTTCCATCGAAGAACTGAGTTTGTAACTTCTTGCCCGCGGCATCATAGCCCGTCCCTGAATCCATTTGTCACTGTCGAGCCGTCAAGGGTCGATGCTGACGGCCGGTGGCCCAGTTCTTTCTGTCTAGATGAGATTCCATGTGGGTGAAGGCCGCTGACACAGGCTGATGTCGGCTAACATCTCCTGCGCGACGAGGGGAGCAGACCTTCGAAGGCACGGGTCACATGGGGAAGAGGCTATTTTCCTTTGACATGTTCTAGTATGGAAACTGTAGGCTACCGTTGGTTGCTATATAGCTTCTTTTTTTTTCCTCATGGAATTTTGTATGATTCTTAATTCAGTTTTTTATAATTCTGCGTCAATGCATTTATATATATTTTCTTTCTTGTCCATAGGGGTGATCAGCCAAGCCATGTCAGAAGGTATGTTATCAACCGGTGACTGCTTTAATTATATAGGCTACAGTATCTGTTGGTGATAGGCAGACAAATGAAGTAATCACAGATTTTAAAGGTACAGTACATATTATTTTTACAAAAAAAAAATCCTTATTAAAGAGCATTGAGTGAATTCCTCTCTACTCACCTTGATGTGCTCATAGGCTCACATTTAGTCTACCCACCGCCTTACAGCCACGCCCGTTAATGCTCAGTGGTTTCAAAACATTTACCAGCCAACTGGAGCTAAACAGCACAAAACACAGAGCAGACGTGAAAGCCAAATTATAATTCATGGTATACAGTGAGTGGCAGGAGGTCACGCCAAACTATGCAAATAACAGTGCTCTTTAAAAAAGAAACCTCAAGCGGGAGACAAGGCTGCCCGATATCTGCGTTTGTTGACATTTAGCTGCCAACCTCATCCCACTCATTTTGCTCCACCATAATCTGGAGAAATGTGACATAAGATGTCTAGTGTGTTTCTCTCTCTCTTTCTCTCCCCCCCCCCCCCCCCCCCCCCCCCC
>JAODTR010005746.1:0-11196 GCA_025399935.1 Amblyopsis rosae
TAAGCAGCCACACAGGGTTGATGAGAAAGCCCTAGTTTTTCTATTTTAATGGGTGATGATGAAGAGAGATGGCTCTAAGCCCTACTTACCAAGCGGGCAGGGCGAAGTTAAGTCCACAGTGTGTGTGTGTGTGTGTGTGCGTGTGTGCCTGTGCGTGCGTGTGTGTTTGTAGGCGTAGGTTTGTAGGTGTGTGAGTGTGTGTGTGTGTGTGTGTGTGTGTGTGTGTGTGCGTGTGTGTGTGCGTGTGTGCAAACATGGTGTTGCTAAATTAAATGAATGATTTCATGCTCACAGTAATTCTACTCAGGTGTGATGCATTCTTGTGCATGTATAGTGCTGTTGCATGTGGAAATACCTTTCACATATTTTCCAGTTTACACAGTAAATTTATTTCAGGTTTTATATGAGGGGTGGAGTTTAAAAACACTTATAAGTATATCAGATCTGCATAGTAGGGCTGGGCGATACACCGATATTGAATTTATAAAATAGATATACAACTAGACAATATCGGTTCTATCGATATAGCTATATTAACTGTTTACTCGTAACTTTTTCTATTTGTTCGTCTCTCCCTGCATGCCTGCACTTGGCCTGAGGAGTGGAGTCAGGAGCGAGTAATTTAGTGCGTTCAGAGTGTCAAAGGGATGGAGACACCAGAGAAAGCTCACATATTCCGGCCTCTGCTTGCACAAGTCGACACGGAGTGAGCACTTGAAGTGCACCTCTTTCAGAGTAGTCAATGAGAGAGCAGATACTGAATCACATGCTCAATTTCCGTTTCTGACAAATAGATACAGGTAGCCAGCTAGTATGACGGTAATCAAAAACAAATGTGGATTAAACTGAGTAAACTGTCATGATAGCTGCAACATTCACAACCCCTCTGCTATGGATTTAACAAGGTATGTAACCAATTAATGTAGCCTTTTTCTCCTCGCCTGAACATTTAGCCTACTTTATAGAAAATTACTAAATATATTGTGTATCGGTATTCAACCTAAATATATCGGGATATGATTTTTGGTCCATATCGCCCAGCCCTACTGCATAGTCTAACTTTAACCAATCTGAGTCTACACTATACAAACTGTACTGTATGTGCGTCTATAGTCTGGAGGACCCTCCGCTGGGGTCACAGTGTCTCCCACAGTCAGGGTGCATCCCTGACTCTTTTGAGCACAAATCATTGTCCCAGTCACCCTGTTCTTCCTGGCACACCAAATAGGACCCAGATATGGTCTAACACCCCCCCCCACACACACACAATCTACAATCTACAATCTACAAGCTCCTAAGCGATTCCGCTAGATGGCGTTTTTAGGACTTGTTGAAATAATGTAACTTGCTGGCATGCAATGGCCACACTGTGAGAGAGGAGATTGGGATGGGTTGGAAGGGGGGGGGGGGTACTGCTACTGCATACTTGTGAGGCATCAGGGACTGGTCATTATGTATGCATTGCAGCGAAAGCAATCTTTGGCGAGCCTGTCCCCAATTGTTTTTAAAAGGATACTTCACTGGACACAGTCAAATTAGCAAGAACATCTCTGATACGGGGTAATAACCCTAAATTGAATTTCTGCACAGACTAAAGTGTCCCTTCTCTGCACAATCAATCGCTGTGAAGAGAAAAGGAGGACAGAAAGAGGGCATTCGTAGTTAGCAGACCTTTAAAAAGTACACGAGAGACATGCGCCTGAGTGGGTGGGCCAGGGCCCTGTCATAATGCCTGCCCATCCATGGCTGTACGAGATGAAATCTATTCAATTATGCTAATGCGTCCGAATTACCTCACCGCTGCCATTATTGATCGAGAAAACCAGGTAATTTCTGTGTTTTCATGAATGCGATTTTGCTTTATTGTGTCTGCGCTACATGCTGCACGCGGTGAGCTGTGGCAGCCTGGCGACTGTGCTAACCGAATGAAGACATGACAACAACAAGCAATTAGCCAGACAGCCTCCTGTTAGCACTGCCACTAGCTGCCACCGCTGTGTCTCGGTAGTAGCTAGCCAAGGGGATTACTGTAACGTGCTGCTATTGTGGCTCAGCTACTACTGTACTTGATGCTGTAAGCCTAGATATTCAACTGACTGTACATATAGGGATAGCTGATATTAGTGTTTATCACGATAAAAATACTTATAATTGTATCGTGGTGAATGTCCATTAAATGTATTGATTTACTAATGTATTTATTAGCTTGCATATTTCCAGTCAATTGCCATGGTGGCTAAAGGCTCTGCTTGCCCCCACATGGAAAAAGATACATTTGATTTGTTGAAAAACTGGTTTCAAAACAAAAATAATCACACATAAAAGATACAGCGCTTAGGTGTCATGATACAATAAAAGTCTTTGTTTCTTAACAAAATGTGAGATAACATTATTCTAGCATGTTTTGATGCCATTTAAAGAGTTTAATAATACTATAATAAATAATCACAAAACTATTGTCTATGACAATTATTTTGGCCAGGATAATGACCAGTGTTGGGTAACGTTACTTTTAAAAGTAACTTGTTACATTACAGCGTTGCCTGGTCGAGAAAGTAACTTGTACTTTTGCATTATAAATAGAAATTAAACCCCTTTGCGATTCCTTGCGCATGACATGTTGGTTACATAACCTAAGCATACGCATAGCATAACGGTACTGTCGAAAGGGCACTTTTTTCTAGCCTTCTTACTGCTAGCCTACATTCAAATGTATCGATCTGATCATCATTGCATAGTCCCATAGACCCATAGTCTGACCTGATAACAGACAGTTCCATATCCCGTTTACAGCGCTTTATTAATGAACGATTAGGTTTGCTCGAATTGTGGGCTCAGCACACATCCTAACACAGAATATATGCATGTATAAAAAAAAAATTATAGTCAGAGGGTATCTTACCTGACAGGTGCATGGAACCTGTGCAGACTTTTTGGTGCTAACTAAGGCGGGATCTACCATATGTGCAATCTGGGCATGTGCCCAGGTGGCCTTGGGCAGAGAGGGGCCCTCAGTTTTTTTTTTATATAAATAGAAGTCTACGCAAAAGCTTGACACTTATCAAAATCAGAATAAAATATGTTTTTTACAAGATCATGATTGTCAGTTTGATGACTGGACAGGTAGCCTAATAATTGGGAGCAGGCCGCAATGCATTTGTGTGTAGATTGGTAGGTGGGTGGGCATCGAGCCATAGCAAGTGGTTTACATGGTAATGATTCAGTTTCAGTTTTTCTAAGATTGAGTTGAGATTAAAACAATGTTATTATTTTGTAACTGATATATGATCAGACATTATTAGTGAGTGGAACTGTGGAAAAAAATAAAAAATAATAATAATACCCTTGTTTGCAAACCAAAAGACCAGTGGGGCTGTTGAAAGGAAGGGTTGGGGGGAGGAAGAGAAAGGAGTGTGTGCAATAAAAAATGTCCCGCTGAAGTATAGATTTTTCAAAAAAGCTACAAAGAAGAGTCCTCTGCATAACACGCATATTTCATAATTACTGTATGGTGTTGATGTTGTATGATATAGGCCTGTGTGAGCTTTAGGTGATCAAGTGCAGTATGTTGGCTTTTGCAGTGTGTTAAGTTGCCCAGCTCATGTACTGACCTTTTGCAACCTGCACTCATCTGTGTTGTATGATTGGTGTGCTATCAGCTTGGGTGATTTTCAGTGAACATTGTCTTGTCGTGAATCAGTGTCTTGTGATTTGTGAGTAATCTAATCGTTAATCTTTACAACAAAAACACGAATCTGAGTACTCTAACGCGTTAGTTAGTAACGCGTTACCCCAACACTGATCATGACATACATTTTTCATATCGTCCCATGCATACGTACTTCGAATGAGCTTTAGGGCTGATAAGAAATAGGTCAAAGGTCAAGTGCACAAAACTTAATATTCACAGATTCAGGAATGTTTTACTTATTTGGGAATATATGTCCAATTGGGCTTATTATTATAAAAGATGCATGCATATAACTTATCTGGTTACAAAAATATTCTGTTCACAAAATGTCTCTCTCTGTAAGACCACACAAACCCTCTGCACATAGCTTTCAGAAATCACAATGTCCCAAAAATGTAAAACGTAAATAGATTTAAAGTTGTTATGAAAGGGAAGATGTTGGGATATATTTTCAGCATTTTATACATACAGTAAATATTATGCCATGTGTGCCCACATGAATTCCTTGCGATCTCAAAATGTGATAAAAAAATAAATAAAAATAAGCCAAAGTTAATTCATTAATACATTTTAATTTGTTCAAAATATTTTTGCACTTTCATGTTTAATATAATTGTGTTTCCACAATGCATGTTTGCTATCACAGTACAATGCCACATGTTCAGCATGTAGAGGCTCAATAGGCTCCAGCTAATTCACTTAGTGCTCCAGATAGCAGAGAGCGTGGATCATTGTGCAAGCTACAATACCCCATTATCATGGAGTTAAAGAGCTCCATCAGTCCCAGACACCTCCTTCTCCCTCCCAGGGAGAGCAGTGAGTTAGGCAGCGGATGCCACACAGCCGGTAATGAGCAGGCTGGAGGCCCATTAGAACCTAGTGAGAATAGGGCCCTAATGAACAACTGAAGATGCTTAAGTCTACTGAGTCAAGACTGCAATGTGCTACGGGTTTCTTATAGTAGAGGGGCTTTATTTAAACCAGAGGCTGAACTAGATAAGAACATTTACCATTTTCTAAATGATAAAATACTAATTTGTGAGTGAAAGTTTTACTAAAGACTGCTATGGACAATTTTGTCAGAAATGACTAGCTACAGGAGCTACAGGAGTTAAAACGAGAGGGTGAACAAATATTCATTTTAACTTCCAATGTTATCCACACTATTTTCTCTAACACCCATTTTACCCACATTCATTTTGTGTTCATGGCTTCACAATATGTAATACACTGATATTATTTAATAATTAATCAAACAAAAAATGGCATACATATAATTGAATTGGTTTGACTACTTTAGCTCTCTATTTCAAGTGAGATTTATATGTTGCAAACATGCATAATTAATTGGTCACTAATTATGGAATGTCATTGAAATGAGACTAGACAATATCTACTTTCCACTGCTAACTTGCAAGACATTTTTTTTTAATGAATAAATACATAAATGAAAAATATGTAATACAAAACAAAACAAACAAAAAAAAATAAAAAATAAATATATATATATATATATATATATATACACAAATATATACAGTATATATTTATATATATAAATAGTACATTTTTGGAGAAAATATTTTTTGAAAGTTACTGTGACATGGTTCATTATTTATATATCAGTTGATATTATATTATTAAACTATGATTTTTATTTTTATTTTTTTATTTAGTTGTATTTGTAAATTGAGTGGGTGTTATAAAAGGCCCTCTTAGCAACACAATGTAATGCTAAATATTACTTATTGACATAAAGAGCATAACTTCATGTGACTGGAATGACAGACAGGTGGGCACTATTTCTGACAGCTGGTGGCCTGGCCCATTGCCCATACACACTCATATTAAATGCACTGTGTCTGCAATGTGAATGACAGAGTTTATGTCAGTAGGAGAGCCAAGACAGAATGCGAAAAAACAAGCAGATGTCAGTGAGCCTATCACTCAAGCATCCACACTGCAGTTACTCAGCCTAGTCAAGCTGCACAATAATGTGATGCAACTTAGCCAGTCTGAATATTTATACACCCACACCAATCAATCACTCCATACGCTACATCACTTCTTCCACAGGCCAGAACACCCTACAGCATGACTAAATAACCAGGTAAGAAATAATATCCCTCCATCTGCTCTATTGTGAGCTATTTTAATCTACTTTATTTTGTCTGTTTGTTAACTGACAATAAACCAAGTGTACAACACACTGTAAAAATGTCCATATACACATCAAAATATTAATTTAATTGAAATAATGTTTTTGTCCTCGCTGTGTGTGGAGAGCATTAGGCCTATAGGCACATCTATTACTCACCTTCAGGTATTAAGGCGTGAGAGATAATTGATGAGTTATGTCTGTTTTGGTTATGTAATCTGTTTGATAAAATCACAGCATTCTGGTGGCTAAATTATCTTTCCATCAAAAATGCGGCAGAGGCCCAAACGGTTGACTGAAATTTGCCGCTAATTATAAATTAAGTGCCAATGTGCCATTCAGCATGCATCTTGCTTTTTCTTTACTGTCTTGTGAAACAGATGAAATAGCACTGGATTTTTATTTCTTTATGAAGATGACATGTTGTGCTTCAAGCACAACCTCCACTGAGGTGGGGCTTCGGTGCGTGCTGTAGATACAGTACTGTAGCCTCCATTGCAGCATCCACCACAGCCCCCAGCTTCCCTGAGTTACACATGTGTTAGCAAGACTTCTACAGCACATTCTCTGAGTCACATAAGAAATAAACGCACTTCAAGCAGTTTTAATCACTGCCTCACCCAGGCCCGAGGCCTGACTCCCATCCACTCTGGTGAGGGACAAAGATATTCTGCTTTACAAGCTGAATAATAATGGAAAAAATATACTCCCCCTATCATAAAGGCGTGACTCTAAAAGTCAAACGTACAAAAAAATAAATGTGCATAACTCCCGCAGCCGAGAGCACCTTCGGTAAATAAGAATTTGTTCCTTACCCACATCTCGTCTGGACAAAAAAAGTTTAACTTTCTGACTGTCTGCATATTAGTTTGAGAAGTTGCCTCATTTTGAACTGACGTTTATCCCTGTGACTTTGCCTTTGAAGACCAAAGACCGATAGAACATGGGAGGCACATTGTTTAACCGGCACTGGCATTGATCTGGGGATAATAGCAGGGCACAGACATGGACGACACCCACCGAGAGCTTGGACGGCCAGCAGTGCAAGCAGTGGGAGGAACAGCATGGTCTTCAGGGATGGGGGAGGGGGATCTGAACCTCGGGTCGAGCGCTTCAGACACTGCAGAGACAAAACACAGGTATCTGATCAGACAAAGAAACATTGTGCTGGTGTTGCTGGAAGCATTGGAAGAACAAATGAAGAACAAACAAATGAACAATGAAGGAGAGTTGATAAGAGCCAGATGAGTAGAAAGAGAATATGTTGTAAGGTACAAGTGGAGTAGTTAAAGGTAGGGTGATTGCAATTTAATACACTTTTTGTAAAGCTGCCCATTCTGTATGCATGTTGTTCTACAGAGCCCTATCTTAGAACAACAATGTGATGCAAATCGCACCACCCAACTATATCCTAGCATTGGCAATGCATTTCCAATGTGTGGGGTGTAGCTTCTGTTGGATATCCTATCTTCAAATATCAACAATCTTTCTCCATAATGGCTGACTGTACCTGTGATGAGTCAAATGCATTGGTTCACACCGTGGTAATGCATGCCAGACAGTACAGGGAGTTTGCAAATGTGTGAAGCGTGGAGGTGGCGTTTTTCTTCAGTGCTAAGTGCTAAGTCGTGCAAGGTGGATATCTAAGTATAACAGGGACTAGCCGAGGATTCTGTCTGCGATATCAGAATGAGAACATGTGGAGAAATGTAACTTCGGAGCTCTCTGCTATACTGACAGCAGCCAAACACATCATAAACCAGTGGTGTTGTTCTATTCTAGGCTAAACATCAGATATCTCTTACAGGCAGGCCGACAGGCAGACAGAGTGTGTCATGATGGCTTTATGACTCATAATGCTGATGTCCATGAATCATGATACTGACTATAATGGAGAAAATGAAGATGGGGAAAACAAAATATGTAATGAAACCCTGCTCTTCGTTTAAAGGTGAAGTTAGCTATCCAGGAGAGATTGTTAATATTTGCACTCGATCAAAAACAAAAACACATCTCCATGCAAATAGGGTGCTCTCTCAGAAGCCCCACACATTGGAAACACAATGCTAAGGCTAGGATAGTATCGCAATATCACAATGCACAATATATCAAAAATGTTTGTCGAAGGTATGCACTATTCTCCTTGTTTTGTTGAGAGATGGATCTGTTGGCTGTGTGGCTTAGTTGTGTTTGATTTAGACAGAAAAGTATGTGTGGCTTAGGAATACAACAACTTAATGCAGATCAAAGAGGAAACATTAGTGGCCAAAAAGAATGCCTCCTCCGTAGCTTGGAATTTCTGTTGTTGTACCAGTCCAATATGACTGTCAGTTGAAATAAACCCATATGATGTAAGACTTAAACGTAAAGTCAGCTATTGCAAGCTCAATGTAAGCTAACACACATTTTCAAATTCCACCAATGTCTCCTTGCATTTCGCTAGCTTAGTTTTCTGTGCGTGTTGAAAAAATAATATGATACTTCTACACAGCCTTGGCTCCGTAAATAGTAACAAACAAAATGGCAATCACCACTCGTATCAACAAAGCCGTAGAACTACGCTTTGCTTTACACTGCATATTGACGTTTGATGCGCAGCACGCGGAGCGATACTATTTTGATTTGAGCTCGAAGTTAGCATGAATGATTTGATGTTGTGAATTTATTTTTATGCATTTTCCCATAATGCTCGAGTTTTTACTTATGTTTAAAAAATATCGAAATTAGTATAGATATTGCAGTTTTCCTGATCAATATCGCAATATCACATTTAGTCAATAGCGTGCAACCCTACTCCACACCTGCAATTAAACTGAAGAACGCACAAGCCAAGGGGGAAAAAGAAACCACATTATCAGATGTACCATAACGGTGATGTATTGGTAAAGCTCTTATTTACTTCAGGCACAATAAAGAATCTCATTAGCACTAAAAGGAAAAGAACGAGGCATATGTTTCACCCTCCACTAGTCCCTTTGGGTGGGTGAGTCATCCATGTGCTCCTATCTGACTGGCCTGCTCTATTGCTCTTTTTCCAGCTAGGTCCTTAGAGGCCTGTAGCCTGAAAGAGACTGACTGTGAGCCTGGCATAGGGATTACTGTGAGTAAAAACCACATGCCAAGAGATCAGCTGCTGTAGACAGAACACAAATGGAATATGACTTGCTGGTATAAAAGCATTCATAAAATGGTTAATGAAATTAACCTCATTCAGAAATGTTACGAAACTATCCTGAAGGCAATATAGAAAGGGCATTGAAAAGGCTGAGGGTCAAAAATGAACACAATTACATGCGCAAATGGAAGCAGTCAAGGTACTGAAATTAAATAGAGCAGTTGTTTGTGTGTGATATAAATGTGGTGCTGCCCCATGCGTCTCTCTCAGGTCGAATGTTGTGAGCTAGCAAAGCAGGGCTCGAGTCTTGAGAGCTACCCATATATGCTTGCTTACATCACTATTGATTAACTTAAGTGCCTCAGAGGAAGCACATATCCTTCTATTAACACATTGGCTGCCGGCTAACATCTATACCACTACCCTTTTCTTTGAAACTAATGAAGCTAGCGCACTGATCAGTGGGCCTCCATTTATGGTATAAACCTTAAACCTCTGTGCTGCTGACCTAATCTTTCAATTAGGCTTTTTTATGGGTTTAGCAGAGAAGAGAGGATGTGGGTAGAAGAAGTGCAAATTCATCAAAAAAAGCAGTCACCACGATAGCCAGAGACCATATTAACATTGCGACACTATCCGTATCTGAGAGACATGGATATTAAATATATATATTAAAAAACAACAATAATTATGGAGGTAGAAGTGTATGGTATTTTTTAGATAAAAAAGACAAATGCAAATACTACTTTAAGAAGGGCCATTGCAGTATTTTAAAACCTTCTGTTTAGGGCTGGGTGGTTCCCTAAAGATGTAGCCTCAGCATAATTATGGTTTCACCTCTAATTGTCATAAAAACCCTTTGTTTAAGAATAAGTATTTCGAGTGGAGTTATTGAACATTCTCCTTGGAGGTAAAGCATGTACTGTATTCACATGACCCCATGAGCAGAGACCCTCTATTATATGTATCTGTCTCACAGTGCCCAGAACTACACAATATGACATAAAGGCCCTCTGCAACAGGGGAAACAACATTTAAAAAAGTTCTTGATGGGCACCGTTTCATTCAGAGCATGAAATTGCTGTCCTGTATTAAACCACTGTCTGAGTTTAAGTCTGTTGTTCTGCTGACATCAATGGATTTTCCCTCAATGACTCAAAGTTCTTTCCCTGGCCGGTGCCAGCAAATAATTCCCCCTTTTCTATGTTTGGTTTTTATTACACTTTTATCGTCCAGCATAGCGGTCAAAATAAGAAGACCAGAGCTTTGGTCTGTTCAAATGGAAGACAACACTAAAGTTTACTATTTATAGTAAAGCAGAAAACAACATCATCATAATCATAAATGGGTGGAGAGCAGAAACTTTAGAAATAGTGAGATATTAATTATTGAGATATTCACATATAAATAGCTTAATATGAATATTATCATTTTACTATTTACACCACTTATGTCCGAGAAGACAAAGTTCTTGTAAATGACTATTACCCTAATGTAAGATAGTCTCAGCCCTAAACTTCCACTGGCATATGGCGCATTATTCACTCCTATAACCAATGGCGATTCACTCATTCTTTATGATAGGAACATTCACATTAGAAATTATGCCTTATATAATTAAAGTGATCTTGAAAAATTTAAATCCTACAGCAATTAAAGTTGTAGAGTAAGAACTAGAAACTTCAAGTAATTTCACTATTAGGCTAACTATATCCTGAGTTGTGTATAGGACATTTATAAATGTAGTGTAGTGTAGTGTTCAGTGTTTTAATCAGCAACTGTCACAAAATGCTTCAACTGAGAGATCTCCTACTTTTCAGGAATAGTTGACCCACCATTTGTCTGGATATTAATCATTAATACAGAATTGGACAAAACATTTAACTGTTTGCATTACATGCCCCAAAAGTGTGTGTCCTGTGTGCCCTGATTTGCACAAAGCAACACCCCTACCTCTTTTAGTACATTTTAGCTTCTCATGAAAAACTCCATTAACACCATAACAAATGGGTATTGGGTTTGAATTTCCACTTATTGTTTAAGCATTTTCATTATTTTTAAATAGGGGAATGTACACCTGTACATACAGTACCAACATGTTTGTCATGACTGTCTCCTGGGCTGTCCCTGTGTCTCTCTGCCTGCACTTCCCTTTCCAACCTGTGGATGTCCTCGTTGTCTCCCCTGCTCCATGTGTTTGCCTCACCTGTCCCCAATTTGTAATCACCCCTT
>JAODTR010005747.1:0-10430 GCA_025399935.1 Amblyopsis rosae
AAATGGATAAAAGCATACCCCATTAAACTTATGGCTTATAAATAAGAATACATACACATAAATAAATACAATTCTGTATTTAAATTAGTTTTGTGTTGTAAACTCAGACGAGTTTGAAAGTTAGTCAAGTCATAGGGGAATCACAATATGTGTTTCAAACAAAACTACACACAATTGTACCATCCTTTACATAATAAAAAACAGAAAAAATTATAGGAGTTTATAATGTTATTGCATTTTGAAAACATAAACAGTGAGTTAAGTTTCTTAAAAATATTTTGTGATATTATCCAAATTGTAGCTGAAAGGGTGCTGATAAGAGAGACATAAAATACTTGATGATAGTTATTACAGAAATACTTTTAGAAGCCATTATATGAAAATAGTAAAAAACGGCCAAAAGACCCTTAGGGTTTAAAAGGTACAAGAGGCAGTACTCACATATGCCAAACTGAAACTATGCACAATGCACATTATATAGGCGGTGTCTAATGTTGACTACATTATGGTGGTGTACCATAGTTTGACTAACTTACTTTAACAGCCTTAAATATGGTCACAATTTTTTTAAATTATATATCAAAGACTTCCAGGCTAAATGTGTTATTATATCAGAAGGCTATAGCCTATGCTATAATGTAGGCAATGTTACATTAAATAATATGTTTGTTTATTTGTTGATGGGTAGCTATTTGGATACTTAATAACCTTAACATTTGTAAATTAGATCAGAAAATTGTCAAATTGTTTGTCATTGTTATTGTTAGCTTTGACTTGTCTATAAAGGTTATGCAAAATAGGAGACTGACCAGCATGTAACATTTATATTTTAACCTACTTTTGGTACCTATAGTGCCCATAACCAAACAAATATTTTTGGCACGTGCACATTGTATATGTTCTTCTGTGGCCACCACCATAAGTCTCTTTGCCACCCCTGTGCCACCTCAGTAAAAATGTCCTAGAAACACACCCCTGACACCATGACCATTTTATTGCCATAGTAAAACATAAAAGAATGAAGGTTAAAATATAAAATAAACAATAATTACATATTTTACTGTATGGATGAGTGTATGGGCTTTATATATGTGTATGGCTACTTCTTGTGATTTTTTAAATACTTGAATATGTGCTCATTGGTCAACCACCAAAACTGTTGCTCAAATATGCATGGGAAATAGGCTATACAATTAAGCAGTATAAAAATAATATAAAATTATGAACAGTTTCACACGTTTTATGTCACCAAGGATGTATGCAGATAAAACCAAGGCCCCTTTCCCTGATTGTCACTGTATAATTAGGTTTGTGAAAGCGCGCAAGCAGGCCATCTATGCAACAACGAGGTTCCACCAAGGCCCCTAAAATAGAGGCTACCTATTAGTAATGTACACACGTTGTGCAGTTTGCTCTGTCTCAAGATGCGCTCAAATAGACTCAAGAGCATTTGCTATTTAAACAACGCGGGCACCGGAAAGGAAATTGACAATGCGTCAGTTTGAAACTAGCAAAGACACTTGGGTTGCCACTTTGCACCTCTTTGTGCTGGGTGTAAGATAGGACCCTATGTCTCACAATGGTTAATATAATCATGGCAGTAAAACAACACTAGTAAGAACTCATGTTTGTCAGATGCTTTATATAGGCCAGTAGAACTCACTCCTGGTCATGGAGTACCACTGTGATGCATGTTGTAGATGTCTCCCTGCTCCAACACCTGGTTCACATGAATGGGTCATTATCAATTTCTGCAGAAGCCAGTAAACAACATTTATTTGAATCAGATGTGTTCACAGTAAGCAGGGAGACACGATGTTAAGTAATATTTCAGGAAGCTTCATACAGGATATTACACATATTAGGAAGTCTTGTGAAATGTTAAATTATGTTTAGAATTACAATGAATTTGAAATATTAGTTATGTTCCTGTTTCTAAATTACCCAGAAATAACCACATAGGAATAGCCATATAAGTATACCTAACCTAAAATTATGTTTTAAGTACAATTAGTTATGTTCCTGTTTGCAAATTACTCAGAATAACCACTACTAGTATCATAATTAGAAGTAGGCATGCATTGATTTTGAAATATAGGTATATTAATTGTAAAAGTATTTAAAAATAGTAATAATACCATTTTCTTACACCTAAATTATTTTTTGTTACACCTTATCCTTACCCATAATTACCGGGCGGTAAGTTATTGTTTAAAATATAGGGCATTCTGTACACTCTTTTTGCTACTGGAAAACACAAGACTAGCTTGGCAATAAATGTGTGCTTGTTGTAAGCCCTGTTAACAAGAAACAATGTTCTTGTTTCTTGTTGTTTTGTAGTTCTGTTTTGGTTCACTGTGATGCAATGTGTATAGCTTTATAGTAGACATTTACAAACTGAGATATAATGCTTTTCCAATAGAGGGAGCCATACTCTCATTTGTAAGGGTTTTAATAGCACATGGCCACTAGTTCGCAGTTCTACAGAGTGCCTTGCTGGCAAATGTTTCAAGTAATTTACCAAATAATAATATTTATATATGATTTATTGCCATACAAATATATTTATTAATACTATGCTATATAGTTGATTGTAGAGTTCATATATGTTATTACAAAATATTCTACAATAGAAGAATATTAACTGTAAAAAGGAAATAGGATAATGAAAAAAGTAAAGGGGTGAAAACAGAAACTATCATTCCATAGAAAGGAACTATGAACAACATTCTAAGAACACATAATATAAGTGTTTTTATATTTAACCAATGCAATGTTTTCACACATGAACTGTATAGCAGATTAACTTCCCAGTGTAAAGAATGTAAAGGTGTACTATGCAGTAGCCTATATAACGTCACTATTTAAGATTAAGTAGGCTTTCAATAGTAGACATTTTAAAACGTTCACGTCAGTGACTCAATAGTCTCTGACGTGAACGTTTGAAAGTGAAACAATGCGATGTTATGTCACTGCAATGTTCATTTCCGTGTAAGCGAAACAAGGAGATTGACATCATCAATATGCATTTTTATACATACAGCAAATGTAGAGAAAGATAATTTATTTCTAATTTCTAATTTTGTGGTATGCTTAGCTTTCTGAAACTGCCAAGCATGGTACAGTGTGTGTGTGTGTGTGTGTGTGTGCGTGTGTGTGTGTGTGTGTGTGTGTGTGTGTGTGTGTGTCAGACGCAAGGAGAGACAGAGCTTGTTTTGAACTGCAGATGACACCGGAGCATGGGTAGGCTTTGTGGTAGGCTGGGTGAAGGGTGAGAGTTGAGCTGTGTGAGGTGGTCGTTGATTGCATGAACAGAGTCAGAGAACAACACAAATGGCCCCGAGGTGAAGAGGTCAGCAACATAATTCTGAGATGCACAAATAAATCTAAGTGTCTAGTCCCTGCAGTGGGCACACCACCCACCTGATGTTTCCTCTACAAACACTCCAACATACATCCCTGACCCCCCAGCAAACACCACCTGAACTCTGACCCCAGTGCAGCTACACTGTACGCATGTCCAGTCCTAACAGCTCAGCTCATGTCCATTTTCAGTGGGTTACAGCTCAGAATCAGTATCAAACATATATTCTGATAATGATTATCAAAGAACACAGCTTTACTAGGCTATCAAAAAAAAGTGTATATATATATATATATATATATATATATATTTATATTGAATGCTTTGAAAGCATTGCACATGGGCCATGGAGATCTTAGTCTTGAATGTGTTCATGCTGAGCTGTATTTGAATCAGGTGAAAAAACATGACCATATGACTAACTACTGTCAAAATGTTCATTTTTCTGCAGGGCATTGCAGACCCAAAGACCTTCCTCGGGCTACTGTGTTGGAGACCCAGGGCACCCAGAGGGCATTCACACCTTGTTAAGTTTTACAGCTTGTGCATCTGTCGGTCTCAGGCCTCTATTGCCCCTGCAACTTGGGTCCTGCTTTGAAGTGACCTTCTATGTCATGAAAGGTGATGGAGAAATCGGGTGAAGATTTTCTCTGATGAATGTGAATGCAGAACACTTTGGTGGTCATATGTCCCATGTCTGAAGAGAAGTGTATATTTGAATGGGATTCTGTTGACGGTTTAATGTCACATTAGTTCAATCACAAATGATAAAATTACATGGAAACCAAAATGGCCTATAGTCTGGTTGGGAATACAAATCCAACTGGCTTTCTTTTTAACTTGTGGACCTGGATTTTTTCAAACTGTGGAAATAATTTCTGACCGAATCAAACAATTCAGTTTATCGGTCACGGTGTTATGACTTGTCAAATACATTGTATAGACATGTACTGTAATGGACCAATATGTGTGCAGTAACTATAACAAGGATCTAAATCTCACCAAAACAAGAAGATACAATAATTATTATTTGTTATTTTTACATCAAAGGACACATGCTAGTCGAGTTAAATAGTTTTTTAATATATTTTTTTTATTTGATTAAGTGATTTTTTTATTGCCCTTGTTTTTCTATAACAGTCTATGGAGTCTTGACACTGGAAATCAACAGAACTCCTAAATGAATTGTTTGATGAGATGGGTCAGTAACAGTTGTTAGTAGAGATGGGATAATGGTGACAATTCACCTTTAACACTTAGAAAAGTAATGGGACATGCCACACATACTCAGCTAGCACATCACACAAGATGCGTGACTGTGTGACTTATATGGTTGATATTTGGTCTTTGTTAAAGCACCCCTTAAGCCCTAGCACAATTTCCAGGAAAAACACCTAAAAAGTAATACCACAAATAAATCAAGTGCAGTTCCTCAACCACGAGGCCTATATACACACTTATGGTCTCATTTGATAGGACAGAAGCCTTTGAATGTGAATACATTATAAGTAAAGCTATGTTTATTACCATTGCAGAGTATATAGAGATTTTATTTCCGCCTAAAAATCTTCTAAATTTTAGAGTAAAAAATCACTTTGGAATGATGCAGTTGCAGTCCCCAACCTCTAGAAAAAAAAAGCCTAACATCTGAATATTTCCTGTGCAAAGGTTGATTCTAATAGAGTGAAGCAGAGCAAATAGAGAGAGGTTTTATTAGAGACATGTCAGGCAGAATCTCTATTTATGCCATGTTAAAATATTTTGGCACATTTTGGCACATTTGAAATATCTCATGCACCAAACTGTACAACTAATTGTGATACGTTATTTATGACCATATGCATGTTTAGATGCTTGGTGTTATAATTGTGTTACATTTAGGTAAAAATTACAATTATTAGTTTTTAGTCGAGCTTCTCCTCTTGAAGTAGATATTTTGCTTTATTTTTAGCATGATCTTTTATCGTGTGTGTAGTGCCCCCAGACCTGGGAGCGCTCATTCCCAAAAGGTTTTAAAGGCATATTGTGTAAAACCTAGTGTCATTACACAAGATGTGTGACTGTTTGACTTATATGGTTGATATTTGGTCTTTGTTAAAGGCATAATGTGTTAAACCTAGTGTCATTACACAAGGGTTTACAGCCTTCTACCGTACGTGCATCGGTTGTGGCTTGCATGGATTGCTTCACATTTGTCAGGAGAGAATTCCTTCCCCTTTACCTGTGCACGACAGACTGTTGTAAAGTGCATGAAGGAATGCCCACTGAGGTGATTAAAGGAGCAGAGAGCAGGTGATATTTAAGAGTAGGGGGTACTTGGTATGTGAAGACGGACTTCTTGAAACAGAGAGGGGGAGGAAGAGTGAAATCCCAGCCGTGTTAGGAGGCAAAAGTATGAGGCCCAACCACTGTGGATGGGGCTCCTCTAATCCTGAAACAAAGTGCCATCCTTTTACATAGCCTGCTGTTATTTGTGTCAGCCTCTCGTCACTCACACATAGTGCAGTGGGGGACTGGTATCTCGCTCAATCTGGCCTCGGTAAAAGGCAAACCCTTTGAGAGCAGCAACGCTGAAGGATTCAGAGGTGAGCTTGACAAGGATCACGTTCCACCACTAGCTCTGTTCTGGAAATTGAAGGCAGAAAATTCCTCTAGTGTATCAAAAACCATATGCTGTAATTTAGGTCACTCTAAAAAAACAAAGCTGCCTTGCTAATTAAAATAACCATTTAATTTGTGGATATACTGTATGTTGGTGGAAAGTTATGTAATTTTAATTCAGATTAACATAACTGGCAAAAATGTAATTTAAGTATGTGGAATTAAAAAACATTTTCACAGTGTAATTGTTTTTCTTCTATTACTGGCGAGGTTCCCAGTTATTATTAGGAGTTATTTTACCTTAAACACCTTTGCACCCACCTTTTCAATATGAATGACTTTACTCGCTGCAAGTTTGAATGCGGGATTAAACCTTTTGAGCACACCCACTTTGTAGAAGCCTAATGTGAAATAAAGGCAGCTATTGTCTGGCCCTGTCAGTTGCCCTAAGGCTCTCGCAGCTTCCCAGCTCCCTCACACACTGTTCTACCCTGAACCGACAATTAGACGGTCAAATCAAACCTCAGCAGCCAGGGCTAATTGTTTCTAACAGATCTGTGTAAAATACCATGTTGCTTCCCATTCAGGTCAGCTCCTCACCTCCTTGTGTGTCATTATAGGAGGAGGTAGTCCTTCCAGCCAGGAGATAAGCCACTGGCTTTTTTAATGCCCCAAAGTAGACTTAATTTTCACCTTCTTTTCATGCCTGAGATGCACTTGTGTATTGAAGCAGTCAGAATTTGCCGCGGGTGGGTTGTCCCGACGGATACAGTACCTCACAGGATGTCATTCATCGACGGCTTCCTCCTTTGTTGGAATGTGCTTGAAAGGGGTTGTGTGTGTGTGTCTGTGTGTCTGTGTGTCTGTGTGTAGGTATATGTGTGTGCATTTGAGCACGCTCTGTATTTTCAACTTTTTTTTTTACACTCAAACAACTGTCAGGACATGAAAAACATGACTTTTCTAAATTGTGTGTGTGCATGTGTGTGCACAGTGGTGTGTCAAATGGATAATGATGGACCGGCAACATTGACTGTATTATTGTCAAGGTTCTTTCAAGTTTTATATTCTTTAGTTCAAAACTCCCTCTTTTTAAGTAGAGCATCTAAAATTACTTACCTGCCCTTCTGCGCAATGTCTGTCATGTTGTAAACATTATAAAGAGGTGGTAAATTGACCTCAGGAAACATTGTCTTTTTTATTTGGATAATGTTTTTTTGTGTTATTTAGTTAATTTTATAATTTCATACTTTGTTTGCAAGGTTTTGGTGTTTTCTGTCGGTATTTCTATTTATTTGAATGCCATATTATGTTAGGATCTACTCTTAGCATGTTTTGAAGCACCTAATGGTCTACTGATACATACAGTAATATATGACATTAGTGACTAACTTAGCCCTGATACAGGGGCTATGGGAAGGTCAGAGGGTGAAATGGATGTGATGCCCTCTGAGAATGAATATCACAAATACTGCGACTGTGGAAAGGTCTGTCTCACGGTGACCCCCACACAACAGAGGTGACAGATTGGTATCTCAAGCAGGTGTGTGTGTGTGTGTCCAGATGATAGCTGGCGTAAGGACCAACATTCTAGGGTGGGGTCTCTGTATCTCCACCAGCTCCTCCTGTCTGTAGCCAGCCAACCCTGGGACGAGAGGGGGGGGGAGATCCTCTCAGCGCTGCTTCAGCTTTAATTGGAGTGTGACAGGGTACACTAGGAGCTACGAGGGGGGTCTCTGTGATGGACAAGCAGAAAGACAGCCCCCCCCCGTCTCTACCACCCTGCTGTGGACCCCTATGTCTGCTGCTCGGCCTGGCAGGGAGGGAGGGAGACAAGGAGTGGAGGAGAGGTAGGGAGAGAGAGCGGTGATGGTGGAAAGGTGGGGGTGAAGTGAGGTAGAAAGACGTTTTCTTAGGAATGCTGGGAGCTATCAGAAGTGACATGTAACCCTATCTGTTCTCCAATCTCCACCTTTATGTCCACCAGTTCCAGGCTGCCTGCAGGAATACGCAGGGTCTTCTTTTACATTTGGTAGCTGCACCTGTTAGCGTTGGGGACTGCGCTTCACCAACATTTAGTGACATTTAGTCAACATTTACTCATTTAGTACAAGAAAAACAAGAAAAGAAAAACTAAGCTTCACATCTATTTTACACTGCTTCATGCAAATGCAATTATTGCTATTTTATTATCAGTAATAAATTATCTTCATTATTGTTTAATAATTATTATGTATGTAGGCCCATAGCCAAAATAATGGAGCATTAAAATAACAGGATAAATCAAGGCAGTGGGTAACATGAATCACCCACTAGAAATAATGTTATTACGTATATTTAACATTTGGTAACTCATAGACTTAAGAACATGCAGAGTTGAAAGCAAAACAGAGTGAGTTCATGTTACAAATGTTAAGAGTTTTGCACCTTAATTAATAAAAAAAGTTATGTTTTAGACATTATTCCATGTTATTTTATATCAGTGTAAGCTACAAGCAACATCAAAAAATGTGTCAGTTTTTGTCAAAATGGAGGTTGTGGGAAAAAAGTGCCAGTGATGTTGAGGCAAGTTCAATCAGCCGCTCAGTTTACCACAAAGATTCATATAGGCTACACATTGTTACAGAATAACTTGTGTATTTAAGTATTTATTGTATTAGGCAGACATGCCTACACATATATTACACACAAACACAAAGGACTATGTGTCACTGTTACAAGTTCATGTTAATTTTATGAGTTACAATGTTGATGTATACCTAATTGCTGACTAATGTTAAGTTTAATGCCATGACCAATTTGACAAAGGTAAACACTTTTTGCCTTTCAGATCAAAATACATGTGTTCTGATTGGGTTCTGTGTTCAACATGTTAACTAAACTTATTGTTGTGTGTTAGCTAGATTACATAAACAATGTAGGCTATATGTAAATGTGATGTTATACTATGATGTAGGCTACAGTATGTTTGTATGTGGCTTAATAAAGTTAAAGATTATCACAAAATTATTAAATTTTGTGTCATTTTAATAGTGGCACAATTTACCCCATCCTCATGTTAATTTTACCCCTACAATTCGACCAACTTCTTTTGATAGTTTATTTTGTCCTAAAAACTTAATAATTAAATAACTTTTTTTAAATTTTAATAACAACCTGAGGCATATATCTAATTAAAACTAATACAATTTTATTTTGTAGTACAATCATCACATGTAAATAGTGGCTCATCCTACCAATCTTTTAAGTTGCCCTCTTATCTATTGATAACATACAGTAGGCCTGTGTTGGTAGGCCTGCTCACAGTGGTAGACTAATGGCCAGACTTAGCCTATCTTGAGAGAAGAAAACGTAGTTAAAAAGCAAGTATCGCTTTGCTGCATAATAGTGTGCTAATGCACTACGTACTTCCGTTTCTCCCATTTAGGCTACTAAATGTTTTTTAAGTCAATAGAGTGACGGGTAATGGATAACAGTGTCCATGCGTTTGACGCCCACCCGTGTTTGTTTACCACTCATCCAAACAAGATCAAACACTTCCATCAGAGACCCTTAAAAGATAAAAGGTGCTTGACCCTAGGGGAGTCAAGAAGTGAGATCACATTGAACGCAGGGAAAAACATCTCGGTGACGCTAATTGCGGACGGTAATTTGTTGATATAATTGGGGAGTAGGCCTATCTCACGTAAAACATCCCAGAGGATGTAGTATTTGCTTAATCGCGCTTCTGGGCGCCGAACCAACGAGTCATGTAGCGACTTGCTTGGCAAAGAGGTGGGGGCTGCAAAGGTGAGCAGAAACAGGAGATGCACTTGTGTTTTTTTCTTTTTTTGTAGAGAGTTTAAGTGCTGTCTTTGGAAGTGTCCTGTTACTCCGTGACCATCTGACCCCCCAACCGCCCCTCACCACAACACAAAGGTAGGCTAAGTCAATTACTTCCACTGCTTTATGGTACGTCGTTGTAAGCCCAGTTTGAAGGCTGTCGAGTTGGCCGCGCCCCTTTCTCTACTCAACATGTTCAGTTTGGAGCAATATAGCCTACGGTATTTTTTATTTATTTAATATTTTATTATTATTTAAAGACTGTAGTCTTGTTGATATTAAATCTACAGTCCTCTGAATAGACAATACAATGTTATCAACAAACACAATGACCAATATTCATTAGCTCCATATCTTTTAGAGTTGATCCAAATTGTCTGAAATAATTAAAGTCAGTCATTTTCAATTAGTTCTGAAGAACGTTCAGTGGCAGCAAATTTGAAATTTGTATGACTTAATTCTGTACGGACACAAGGAATATACATTGTCAGAATAGGTCCTTTGAGCCTATTATATAGTATTTAACCTGGACTATAACAACACACTGTAATTATGGGACTGATAAACACAAACGCACACTCATACACAATGAATGAGAGCGTCACTGTGTCGGGGGGGGGGGGGGGGGGGGGGGGGGGGGGGG
>JAODTR010005748.1:0-11195 GCA_025399935.1 Amblyopsis rosae
CCTTGCTGAAGCTGCTGCCCCCGCGACCCGACTCCGGATAAGCGGATGAAGATGGATGGATGGATGGATTATTTAATAGAATAAAATGGCCTGGTGCTTTGTATGAATACAAACTAAACAAGCCAGTGCATGTCTATTGTTCTGCCCACGGGCCATACTTGTTCACAGACTAATTCATATTATAGAACAATTTATTTCTCAGCGAGTGGAGAAAATATGTTGATGTTTAGTTTATACTTTATTTTTGCCATGCTCACGAAATGAAATTCCAATATATTTTCTCTTCCTCAAAGAAAAAAGGTATTGGCCTTGCAGCGTTTCTGTACACTATCAGTGAAAATACAAATGCACTTTGCAGATAGAGAGAGTGTGTGTCTCTTATGAGAGTCTGTCAGGTGAATAACCCAGTCTGACTAAGCTGCCAGATGTAACTGCAGCAATCATGCCAATGAATCCAAAGCACACGGTACAATTTCTGCATGACTCTGCCTTTGAGGACAAAAAGGCATTGATGAACTTAGTGTTAAATAGCTGTTTGGTCAAGACAGAGACTCCTCTTGCTTTAAATGCACAAAGCAGAGGTTTATTTGAAAAAGCCCCTCACGTTCTAGGGTAGGGCAAAGCCTGTCAAGCAGTGACTGTCGGAATACCTGCTGTCTTTAACAAAAGAGAGCATGCCGATCACATTGAATTATTCAGGACCTAAGACAAGGCAAGATAAATAACAAAAACCAAAGACAGCTCATCAGATAATGTCAGTGATTTCCACAAGAGGTGTACCATATGCACACGTGTTGCCACTCGGGAAACATACATAAAAACATAAAACATAAAAACGAATCAATTTTGTGAATGCAATGGCTACATCTTGTTTGAATATTTGTATGCATTGGACATAGCAAAAACTTACTTTGGAACATGAAAATTGGAGAATACATTTTGCAAATTAAGTCCATTATGTCTAAATAGGTCGTACACATTAATCACTCTAAAGCCTTAACAAGGATAAGGTTATTACTTGACATTTTTCTGGTGATTTATTGTACTTTGTTCAGTAAACCTTTGTTTTGACTATATCCAAATACAAGGCACAATAGCATTGTATAGTACATTACATTGTGCTTAGACCTAAAAGGGGTTTAAAAACTAAATTGGCCTTCAGAAATATAGCAACGTTATATAGGCTACTGCATATTTATTCATAAGTTGTATGTCTTCATTACATGCTTATCATCTTATCACAGCTGGAAGCTGCCAATCACTTTTTTACTGAAACTATGTCAGCATTGCATCAGCTCTGACCAACTCTTGGCTTTCCATGACAGAAAATGCCAGAATCACCCCTGGTAAATGAAAGCAGGGCAAGCCAGCTCTTAAACGTCTGCAGTGCAGCACTCAGACAGAATGGAGAGAGAAAATTAGATCAAGGGTCGAAACCTTAAATAATACCACATATTAGCCTCTGAATGCAAATTATAAAAGTGAAAAATGCACAACAGCATTCCAATAAAGACCAAAGCATGTTCACGTCTCTCTGTGTCTCTCTCTCTCTATATATATATATATATATATATATATATACTGTACTGTATAAAGAAAGACTATTCATTTTAGGCCTGCATTTTCAAGATATGAAGATTCATGATTTTGATACAGTAGAGCTAATGAAGGATGTATTCTGCGTCAAGTATAATTTCCCTTTTCTTTCTTTTTATGGTGTTGGATCATGATAGATGTTAGCTAGAATTTAACAGGGGAGCTCTGCATTGTTAAGTCGATCTAGAATATAAATTGATGCATTAACACCCACACTATGCATTATATGTTCTACATGAATGTACATCATAGGTTGGATCCACTGTAAGGTCATGTACACTTCCTGATATTGTAAAATTAAATGTTCACATTTAACCTTCAAGGGCAGAGGCATGACTTTCATTTAGACATACTGTACTAGCTGAAGTCAGCTGTAATGTTAAACATTAGCTCCAAATGATGTTCATGCAGTGTGTTATGAGAGCATATGAATACATGTTTCTACAAGTTTTCCCAAGGTTATTTTTATGGCGTATTCGCTTCATTAGATCCTACACAGTGACAGGGGAAGGGGAGGAGAGGGAATTAGATACAAAAAAAGATTGCGAGCCAGATTCAAAAGCCGGTCTGTTGTTGAGTCCGTGGCATGTTCCCCCTGCTTGCCGAACAACCAGAACAGCCTGTGGCATGTTATATTTTGATATTTTCATAAACATGTCATATTATTAGCTTTGTCCTGCAGCACTTGTGACATCAGTCTGACTGTAGCCGTCTCTCTCTGTGTCTTGGCAGTCTCTCGTCTGAGTCACCAGTGGGTGCAGCCTACCAAATGGCCTCTAGGTGGACACTGTCTTCCACCTCATTAAGGGGAAGGCTTGTGGATAACATGTGCATCCCAGTCCAGTTTTAGACAGACACCCGGGGCTACAGTATGAGGAGCCCCATGGGATGTGCATGTCCTTCATCTTAGGCGATAAAGCCCATGTTAGGTATGAGACGTGTGGAAGGTTTAAGGTGTTGTTGTAGTGGTAACACTGGCCTATGCACTCCTCCATGGCGTTACTCCTGCCCCAGCTCACTGTATGATGATAAACAGTTATCTATGAAAGCATGGTCTGCCGTAGAAAGGGGTAGAAAGATGTATCATCCACTTAGCACTCACAAACACCCGTTTCAACCAATCCAAATTGAGGACTGTACCTTTAACAGTGCATACATTTAAAGTGACTTGTCATGGGAAAAGTGACTTGTATCAAATAAGATCAGCGGGCGGCCTCTGATGCTGGATCTGGTTGGACTGGCTCTTTCACACAATGCTGACTGAAACACCAAACGTTTGATTCTAAGAAAAGCCTGACCCAATTCATTGTTTCAACCAATGCATTTAGGAGTCATAATATTCACACCAGCATAATATTAAAATATGAATATAGGCCAAAGTGAAAGGTTAATAATGTTTTGATGGAAATGGACATAGCATTTTTATTTTCTCTTTCCAATTTCACATGGCATAGTACATGACTGCATAATGCCTCAGTGACCTTGGATTCTGAAATATTATATTCATTACTAGCTATACACATTGTGTCAGGTTCCCATCCTGTTGTCCTATATTTAATAAGTACAATCATTTCATAAGACATTTCTTTATTAGTTGATTATTTGCCAATGCCAATGATGAACATCTTTCTTGCAACTTGTCTGTCTTGTAAAACAGATGTATATCTCAATGAGACTTTCTGGTAAATATGAAGGTAACAGCATTTAAAATAAAAAAGTACTCTCTCGAGCTTACTATTTTTCTATTTCTATTAAAAGACATTTGACAAGTGGATGTGATAGAGCAAGTGGAGCAGGTATGTATCATATTTCACTGTTATGACATATTTGTCAGAGGGTTCATTTAGATTAATGACAAGTGGATAATGAGAGGTTTAGGGTGATCTGTAAGTTAGATATAGTGAAGATTGTGGGCAAATGTATGAACAAATATTCTTCACATTTATCATGTTATGCTGAATTAAAACAATTGCTATGAGATTGAATAAAAGATTGCTGTCATACTGTATGTTATGATAGCTCGTAACTTTATTCTATTCTCATGCATTTCTAATCACAGTAATTGCTACACAGAACACTCAAACGCTCAATATTAATACCATTAAAAACAAGCAAGCATAAACCAGATTGAAATAATATCTCTATATTTGTTATTAGAAATAAAGAAACCAATAATAACAGGCCCTATAGCGCATCACTGCCTTGTCGAGTGGTCTTGTCCCATCATTTGACAAACTTCTAGAACAATCAGGATGGTGCTGAAATCCTAGTTGGACTCAATCTGTCCTTGTGTCTTTCCTGACCTGCTCCCTGCTTATTTGCTCTAGTGTGGCAGGAAGATGTGACTGCCTGCATTATTTAGATGCATTTTTTGTCTCAGGTATCTGTCATGCAGAGGGCTGTCAAGCTGTAAGAGGTGGGTGGTGCTGTCATGCTCTCCCCTACTGCTGCTGAACTGAAATGAACTTGACACATAGGCGTAATCCTGCACACACGACGGATATCTGTTCTGAATGTAGAAGGCTGCTTTCTGAGTATTTGCTTGTCCCTACCCACGCCAAATAATGAGACATAATACAATGTGATAATGAGAAAGTGTTAAGTGTTCTTTTGCTCATAACGCACTATTATTACACTATGGGTTTGCCAATTAAGTGCTTCAAAGTGACATGCATGGCTTATATGTTGATTTACTGTAGATGGCAGTTGGATGAAATTGTAAAAAATTATAGATGTCCTTGATTTTATAGTTTCAACAGATAGTTAAAAATGCCCTCTATTTAAAACGCATACTATGCTTCGTTAAAAATAAACAACAGTATAGATTATATAACTTATTTTTCATAATAAAAGTAGAAAAATAACATCCTCAAGTTTTTCCCTTTCATTCTACTGTTTGCCTTTTTCCATGTTTATCTTTTCCTATGCCTGGCTTAGCAGAAACTCTATTATTGCAGTCAGAATAGCCCGCTTTTCATTCAAGTCCCAACTTTGTAACTTAAGTAGCACCTCTAAAAAAATGAACAAACACACCTCTTAAAGCCTTGCGCTGTTGCCTGCATTTCCACCATTCTACCCTTTAACAAGAGGGCTATAGAATGGTCAACAATCTTCCCATTCCTGCCTTTAATATAGACTGAATGCTATGCAAATTGGTTGAGTTGGTTGCCTGGTAACAAGAAAATGTGCAAATGATTCCCTACCCTGCTTCTTTCAATTTAATTATGAATACACTTTATAAGTGATTCGCGGGTGGGGTTAGCCATATTTTTTGTACTCACACCCACTTTGACACACGATATGGCTGAAGCTGAACTGACGCATCAGGCAATTGTACATCAGATCTGAACTCCTATTTGAATGCAGACATAATACAAGGTCCTGGTGGTCCTATTTTAAATATGACTCTGTATTGTTACATATTCTAAACACATATTGATTTATTTTGTATTTGTGTTTGTGTTTGCATTGCATTTCCTATCAGACCTATGCTGCATTACAAAAGCTTGCAATATTTAGCCCTAGATTCAAAGTCTGTCAGCAGACTTTGTGCTGGTGGATATTGGCCTCACTCTACTTATTTAGGTTTCTGACATACTGTACTGTATAGTATGTCTTAGCCACATTTGCCTATATGTGGAACGTGTATTGTTACTGGTCATTCATGATTTTATGTGAAAGTGATTGCTAAATTTGTAGAATATCATATTATTCACAAATGAAACCATTGTATGTAAACAAAAAATACATTTTACATAGATTTGCTTTAATGCTTCTGAAAGGCTAAGAGTCCCTAAGAGGCTCATTTTGCAGCAATAAGAGAGCAGTCTCCGGTGGACAAAGTGAGGTTTAATCATACGCAATTATTTGACTAGGGATGTTGAACGCACATGCTACTAACCTTTAGTTTGCTTAACATTTACTGTATGTTGGGAGAAACTGATTGAAACTCCATTCAAAATGTAGCCTATTATGTAAAATGTCATATTTATCTCAATAGGGGGCCGAGACCCCAGAATTGCTGACTGGTTCAACTTTTAAATTAATGTGTTGCATTTTGGATTAACTATAAATATAGTCATGCAGAGCCTGCAGTCATTATTAGTAGTTATATTATATGTCAGTATATACAGTATTTTCATGGGGATCATACAGTATGTAAAGATTTCATGATTATATGGAAAAATGAAATAAGAATTAATTTGAAAAATACTCAATTCATGTAGTATTTTGCTTAGCCATCAGAATTTACAGTTATTTACAGCTGAGTATGACCTTTTATGCATGTAAATGATCAAACACCAAATGTAAGTGAACTTTAAGCATGTCAGCTCATGAGTGTCCATAGCATCAATACATTTACAATGTTCATTCTTTCAATCTTCCCATTATGGTTTTGATACTATAACTAGGTTATTGATAACGGTTTTGATAACTATACTGACATTTTAAGGTGTTACTCATTGTATACGGTACAAACAAAAAGATTCTGAAAGAGTCTAGAATTGTATCAAACATTTACACTGCATGGTAAAAATATACCTAGGCAGAGAATGGATCTGGTCTAAATGTCAGTGATGTCTGCCTCAGGACTCCCATTGGGTATTCACAACAGGGGACTATACTCACAGCCTAGACAAATGGTTATAGCAAGACTACTATAGGCAAAATATGTTGCTGTTAAAAGTGAGAAAATGACAACAAGCTGTAAAAATGTTGTGTGTGGCTGAAACAATTGATATTTTTGGTATGCAAGATACATTATGTATTTGAATTGCTCTCTGTCGGTAACTGGTGTCATTTTAGTTCATCAACAACATGGAATATGGAGAAACACAAAGAATGCTGCTGTCTTTAATAATTTACATTTTTCCATTAAGGTGATCCCTCAGAATGAATTATATTGCATCTCCAAAAAACCCTTGCAAGCATTGCAAAACTAAAGGGTTGAGACAACCTATGCATGTTGAAGTTTAAACAGAGAACTAGCTGAATACAAATGTTTATTGATTGGTTGAAAGTGTGAATTTAAAAAAGACATCTAACATAAATGTCAATTCATGCAGTGTAATCATGTATTTACGGTCACTCATTGATTTTTGAAATTTATAGAAGAATAGACATTCTCAGATAAAATATGTTAAGTTAGGCTCATACAGTAATTGCTTTGATAAAGAGGCAGGATTGTCGGGCTTAAAATGTCTGCTTTTCCACCCATCTGGAATAGCATCCAATAACACTGTGTAATTACTGCTCTGTGTGAAAGGAGGAAACACATCTACTGTATTGCTGCTCTTGAACTTTTGCATAGTTTAATAAATTCTAATTAGATTAGGGAGGGGGAATGCATGAAGAGACGGCTTTTTCACTTTGCTGATTAGAGTGAAAAATGTGTGCAATCTGCTACAGTTTTGCATTGAAATGCTCATTAAAGTGACTTTTCAGAGATGTAAGGGGGCTGGAATGCAGCGGTTGTGTTGTTGAAGCGTCTAATCAGATTCTACCTTGCACTGTATATTATGTGAGAATCATGGTACAGTATGAAAGAGTAGTTAACCTTTCTAAAGAGCATTTGATTATTGTATTGGGGTTTAGATTTTGTTTGCTCAAATCCATCATTTTAAAATACTTTTTAAAAGAAATGCATCCCTCATTGTGCATGTTGTGTAGATGTCAGTAGATGCAGATGTAAGCATAAGTATGGGGGTTGTCTATGTGGGAAACATCCTAACATTTGCGGCATGGAATTAAGCCATGACTTTATTTCACTTTACTACAGAGACAAAGTACAAATACATGTAAGAGTACATGTACACGTTTTACTGTAATGGTAGATACTTTTCGGATCTATAGTATCTTGAAACTAAATGGTAGAAATTTGTATGATGTAAACCACCTCCCATTGCAATAACTTTGGTATAGAGGCAAAAAAGCTGGCAGTTTTCATTGCATATCAGACAGGTATATCGACATTTTTGCAAACTTGCAGACAATAGGTCAGACAGACCATTCAGGCATTACTCCCAGGGCCTTGGGAATCATGGGCCTTTAAAACCACTCATTTCTCTGCAGTGAGCTCCTAGCCAGCTACCCATTTCAGTCCTCTGCATAGCATAGTTGAATAGACAGCGGCCAGATAATGCACTTCAATCATTCTTTATGTCATCATAACAGAAAATGGCTTTAGGCCTGGAGGAAAATGACCAAAGTCCTTCCTTCATAGCAAGTGACTAAAATGATCAACGGTTTAATTTGTATGTTTAGTTTAATTGTTTGGCATTGAGTGCCATGTCTTTATGGGGACATACTGCAGTGATACGGTAGAATGTGGAATTGTTGCTGATTCAGTGCAATATGTGCAAATAAAAAATTAAGGAGAAGATGTTTGGTTTAATTGACTTTGTTGAGTTTAGCAATCGCTACAAAATACTTAATATTCTAGACATGGCAACCTGCAGGGGAACGCTCTGGGTGTAATAATCAATTCTATACATTGGCTGGTGGTAAAATGCTGAACGGCTAATTGAACACAATAATGGCACACACATTCGTGGCAGTGGACATTGGAGACATGCACATTAAAAAACAATTAATTTCCAATGCTCTAGACACCATTGGCTAGTTTCAGTTGCTGAATATACCAAAGAGCTGTCAGTGATAAGTCACTATGTACTCCATCTTGATGCAAACTCTAAACACACCTGACCTGTTGCCTTCTGACATAGTCTAAAATGAGAGTTCTGTGACAGCAGTGTCTGGACATGCTGGACAATCATCTCAATAATAAAAGAGCTGGCTTGTTTTGCTAAAAAGGGTTTTACAATCAGAACAAAATTTTTTTTAATGAAATCAGCAAGACAAGGTCACATACAAAGGAAAGCAGACTCTTAAAGGGTAAACAACACTATATCACGAAAGGCAGAAAATTGATGTGTCTCTGCCATCTATAGTTTTAAACTCTCAACCCTGTTGAACTTCAGGCCACACCCCAATCAGTTATGTCGAAGAAGCCCATTGATTTTCTGCCCTGTGTGATTTAGTGGTGATTTACCCTTTAAAGGTGCACAATGACTGTGTGTCTGTTGGTAAGTGTGAATGCTACTGATGGCAGAAACTCTTAATATCCATTACAATCCACTTGCTGTGGTTTGAACGAGTTGCTTGCACTGGGACATTTTTGACTTATTTGTGTATCTGGTCAGTTATTGATGTATAATCTCGACAGCAGTGGAAATAAATGAATATACAAATTAACCTAAAAACTTGAGGAACATCATTATTAAGGACTGCTAAATAATGGTACACTCCATACAGTATAAAAATATAACCAATTTTAACCAAGCATATTTAAAGCCATTCATGCTCTTCGGCAATCCCACTGCTTGAGACCCTTATGTGCCAACTTACACAGAACGTTGTGTTTGTTTTAACTTTTGAGGTCGAGCAATGCATTTGCAGATATCTAAGCATTGTTAAGTAGACTTTGAACAGACCATTTTTATCACAAAACAAAATTCCATTATGGTGAGACAGCCATTTGTCCTTAGACAAACATTTGCAGTAGGTTGTCCTAAAGAGCTTAGTGATACATTTAGTGATATATACTGTAATGTGACATTGTCATCACCTTTCCAATAAATCAAGTTAATCAAATGCTGCTCTGTTAGATGTGCCCCCAGTCAAGTTCTCTTATTGTGAAGTGGAAATGTTAAAAGCTCAACCACAAAGTGGTAGGCTACAAGTACATTAACTCCCATACAGTAACAGGGCCTGCTAATGCTGAAGCATCTTGCCCGTACGAATCTTCTTTCCTCTGTCGCTACACTCACTACAGAGTTGCAAACTGTCTCTGGAGGCCTCAAGTGCTGTCTGTTGTGAATTTTCATGGAAGAACAGCTGTACACTAGCCTAAAATCACCGATCATCAATGCAAATTCTAGCTGTCGGCTGGACTCTGGTCACAGTGTAAACACGTTCCCTGCAGTCATGAATCACGCTTTAACATCTGGCAGGGTGAATCTGGGTTTGGTGGATGCCAGGGGAATGCTACCTGCCTAAATAATACGTTCCAATTGTAATGTTTGGTGGTGGAAGAATCATTATCTAGGGCTGCTTTTCATGGTTTGGGCTATAGGCCCCTTTATTTCAGTGTAAGGCAATCTTATCGTTATACTGCATACAGTTATATTCTAGAGTAGACAATTCCTTCCAACTGTTTGTGATGGGCCATTATTTGATATAGCATGACAATGCCTCTGTGCACAAGGTAAGATCCATAAAGAAATTATTTCTCACTCTGGTGTGAAAGAACTTGACTGACCTATAAACAGCCCAGACCTGCACCCCATCGAACACCTTTGTTATGAATTGGAAACGCATACTGCGTGCTGAGCCACATCACCCTACATCTGTGCTTGACCTCACTGATGCTTCTGTGTCGGAATGGGAGCAAATACCTGCAGCCATGAAGTGTAGTCAGCACCCACTTTATTAGTTACACCTGTATAGCTGAATGCTTGTTTCAAACATATGGTATACAGTACTGTATAATAGCCAGTAACATGGCTACTCAATGCATACAATAATGCAGAAAGGCTCAGCAAACATTATGCGACCTAAGTGACTTTGAGCGTGGAATGACTGTTGATGCCAGTCGGGGTGGTTTGAGTATCTCAGAAACTGCGGATCTCCTGGGAGGAACCGTCTCTAGCGCTCGGTGGAATGGTGCGAAGCACATGACAAAAACACCTAGCGAGCGGCAGCTGTGCGGCGAAAACGCCTTATTAATGATAGATGCATGGTGACACATTAGCTGTGATGTGATAGACCAACAGACATGTTCAGTGGATGTGATATTGTTTTGTGTAGCATAGCAGACATGACTGCCTCATGTACACTGTACTGTATGAATGTTTCATACATACTGTATTAGACATAAGTAAGACTTATAAAATAAGGTTCAACTCTACCTACTGTAAAAGTTTTCTCTGTTGGAGAAAACAGGAGTTCAGTACTGGAAGATAATTGAAGCTGCCTATGAAAATTAGCCACCTTTCCAACTCATTAGAGTGAAATCCCAACGCATATGCAGTCAGATAACCTTGGCAGAATTAAATTAGAGAAATAATGGTTCAATTGGTACAGGGTTATTAAAACTGACAATTTTATTAGTTAAGGGTCTTGCACATACACATACATTTAGGTGTGAACACAAACATGATAGACCAGTGGTCTGGGAGATCATCTCCATAGGTCTTACCATCTTAAAAAGGACCACAATGGAAATAAGCCGTAAGACTTTATTGTGTTTATCCTTTTGATGTTTTAATTGTATTTGGGGAATTTCTTATTAGACGTGCTACTATTATTTAAAAAAAATCAATATAGATATTCAATCAATCAATCAAACTCCATAGGTGTTATATTAGATTTTCAAACAAAATCAATCAATGTTTTTGTAACCCTGGTGTCGACAGGAGACTGAGAAATTGAGGAGGTCACCTTTAAAACTGGATTAGCATCACCGATGGAGTGCCTACTCCAGGTGGGGAGTGAGTCCTTACCCCAAGTGAAGGAGTTTAAGTACCTCGGGGTCTTGT
>JAODTR010005749.1:0-11194 GCA_025399935.1 Amblyopsis rosae
GGGTCCCTTGCTGAAGCTGCTGCCCCCGCGACCCGACTCCGGATAAGCGGATGAAGATGGATGGATGGATGGATGAGTAATTTGCCCAACCCTGTCAATTACATGATTGTGACAGGATATATATATATATATATATATATATATGTATATGTATATATAAATAAGACAATGTTCCTAATTTTTATCTAATTCTGTTTGTGATCTATTCAACAAACAAAATATGCATCAACGTGTTAAAAATGTTTTTTAGTTAATTGATTTAGATTTTTTTTCTAAAAAATGTCAGTTGACTCACTATCAACATACTTTATGATGATGTGGGTGGGACAGCATGTTTTTGTAATTGTTTGAACAGTCATTTAAAAATCATTAAATGGGAGGAAATGGAAATGTTATCTTCCAGCCAATTAGTAGCCCCCAATAGTTAATTACAGAAAGTATGGTCATTTATCATTTTTTGTTAAGGATACAGGTGTCAGATTACAATGTGACCAGGCTGTCCCAGATTATCAAATTCAGGTAGACTATTTGGTTGGCACAAAGAACACTAAAATAAGCGTGTCATGTCTCCTCTGGGTATGATAGCTACAGTATTTCTTCTTTTGTGGTTAGAAAACATATTTGGGATTAGATCACATATATCCAAATAACAAAATGTTTCCAAGATTACCCAAATTCACAAAATTCAGCCAACTAGGCCAAGGGTCTGCAGCCTGCCCTTGAGCCCCTATACAGTGGCTCCCTTTATCTTTGACAAACATCATATAGAACTTAATCTAGGTTATGTCCCCCCCCCACACACACACACATAATCTCAAATTATATTTAGCCTGTGCCTTATCATTTCACCAGTGTACAAATGGATCTAGTTCATTCAAAATCATGAGTGCACAGGCTATTATTTAGTATATCTGTTTTCAAATCACCAGAATTTGGCATCTAAGTGCTTTATTTTAAAATAAGATTTGTGGAAGGCATGCACCCCCTAACATTTCAGTGTCCCCCAGTTCAAAATCACTCCTACACCATGGGAAAAACGTGAATTCATTCAAATTTAGAATTAGTAATGTTGATAGGCTAACTATGATTAATTGATCTGCATGTCCAGACAGATAAATATAAAGGATTTGGGACACAAATGTTTCTTGATAAAAAAGGATGCAGACCCCTGGACTAGACATATGATCTGAATAAAAGTAAGGAGTGCATGTCAGAAAGTTTCCATTTTACTAATGTCAAGTGAAGAATAGCCACAGTAATGTAACAGCAAATTACTTAACCTTTCTTGGAGAAGTTTCTTATCTTGTTCATTGGTTCATACACTGCCCTTTATCTCTACTATACCACAGTTATTTTAAACTCACTATGAGCTCCAAAAAAGTATATAAACAAAAAAAAATAATTATCTGAACATGTGCACCTGCATCTATTATAGGGCACACAGCTGTCCCTTTGACCCCAGGTGTCTTCATTTCTGATCCCTCCACTCTACTCAAGCTACAGGTTTGAGTGTGTCTGTGCGGTGAGTGTGTGGTTGGATGACACACTGGACAGACTTGTGTTCAGACGGGTATAGAAGTCAGATCAAGTTGTGTTTTATTATTTATTTGCTATCTACTACATTACACAAAACTAGGTACATTATTTAGTTATCTGTGTAATCTATGAAGATCAGTGTATTTTAAGTAGGAGCATGCAACTAACATCCACATAGTTATGCAGGTTTTAAAATTATATTGTTTTTATCTTATAATTGTCAGTCATTCTTGCTAACTTCGAGGACATTATCGCTCCGCGGTCCTCTATGGTGGGGCCTCACAAGTCAAAATGCATTGTGAATCAAAGCGTATGCTACTGTACGGCTTTGTTGATACAGTCGACCACTTTGTTTATGTTACTATTTACGGAGCCAGGGCTGTGTAAAAGTATCAGATTGTTTTTTCAACACTCACAGAGAACAGTAGACTTGATGTGTGATTCTAATGAGGATTTTCACGGTTGTTGACAGTGGGATGGGAAGACCGGCAATGTTAAGGCTGGGGTTGTGTTGCGTGGAGAGAGTGGATTTGGAGCAAAAGAGCAGGACCTCTGTCTTGCTGTTGTTGAGTTTGAGGCATTAAGAGTCATCCAGCTCTTAATGTCGTGAAGGTAGTTGGTGAGGGAGTAAGGGCGTAGAGATGAGGTGGGTTCGGTTGAGATGTAGAGCTGGGTGTCATCCGTACGGTGGCCCTGCAGTGAAAGTCAACGTTGTGGTGTCGCACGATCGTGCCCAAAGGTATGGAGGTATATAATAAAGAGCAGACGACCCAGTACAGAGCCTTGAAGGACACCCAGTAAGACTGCTGCACATCTTCATTTAAAATATTTTAGTTGAACAAATTGTTGGCAGGGTGGGAGTTATCAGGAGGTTCGAGTAGGTGTTTTACTTTTGAAAAAATAACTTTGTGGGTTTTATCAGAGTTAATAATGTCAGAGTAGTAGGAAGATCTGTCTGTTGAGAGGGCAGTTTTGTATTTTGAGAGGTGATCCAGTTACACTTGTGAATGAGATGCGTCACTCCTCTTGTACAATCACTCAAGACGCTGTCAAGCAGCCTTTAGCTGCCGTAGCTCAGGAGTGTACCAGGGGGCAGTGTGGGTAAAGGAGACTGAGCGGGTTTTGAGGTGAGCAAGGGTATCCAGAGAGGAGCAAAGGAAGTTATTGTATTGAGTGGTGAGTTCCAGGGGGGATAGAGTGAGACAGGGGTACACGTCAATCACGCTCATGAGTTTGTTTTTTTGTGGTCAGATATGGGGAGGTGTCCCTCAGTAACATTGTCAGGAGAAACACCATGTGGAGCAGACTAGAGCTATAATGTAACCTTTGTTGTGAGTTGGGAAATTAACATTCTGTATGAAGTCCATGTCATCAAGTAACAACATAAAATCAGCATCGAATGGACAGCTAGCTGTTCTGTCAACAAGAATATTAAAATCACCCACACGCAGTACATTCGGAGACTTAATAAAAACACTAATAAAAGTAATAGTATAGACAATTCTGTTTAAAATGTCAGTTAGTTTGGGAGGTCTATATAGTTAAAACAATCAGAGGTTGGGAGCCAGGAAGGTTAAAAACAAGACATTCAAATGTACTGTAGTGTAAGGGTACACTAACAGATTTGCCTCGCTGGAAAAATTCATTTGGTTGTTGCCATGTTTCCGTTAGGCATAGAATGTCATGTTTGTGAATGAGCAAATTTAAGACGGTCATTGAAAATCCGATTTGTAATAGCTCTAGGAAATGTGCGATGGGGACTGAGCGAGGATTGTGAGGAGCGATGCATTGATTCGACCAAAAGAAGAATTTCACGGTGTAATACAGTACAGGATATAGTACTCAATGCAGTACTCAGTACAGGATCTTTGACAGCTGCTATTTCTTTGAAAATCTGCTTGGAACCAATGGGCTACTGCTGAGCACCAACAGAGGGCCAGGGCATCTGTACTTATTTTACAAATACCACACTTCCCTTCACTCCCTTCTTTATTGCTGTTCTTTTACCACAGAATAATTTTGAAATAATATCATGGCCCCAAAGAAAGCATTTAGCAACATGTGCAATGAGAGTCAATGTACTCTTCTGTACATGAAATTTAATGTCAATGAAACTGTGATATTGTAATTATCTAAAATATAACTGTAATTGACAGTCAGTCCTATTACCAACATTCTTATAAAATGTCTCTGCTATAGGACCAATGGTTGAGCAAAGGCTTTCAATGTGTGGTGTAAAGGTTATAATCCAGTCCGATGCAGTGGGGAAGACATGTCTGTTTGATGGCCATCTTGGCGGCCATCTTTTGAAACTGCTAGCATGATCTATTACTGGCAGGAGAAAGTTAACACCATACAAGCAAACAAAATCAATGCAGCACTAAACAATAAACAGAAGAACAAAGGTTGTGTGACATTTTGAACCAAAGAAATAACATAATGTATGTCACATTAATATAAGATTGTTTTGGGTTATTTAAAAGTTCTCTAGCTATAATTAAGCAATTTAGCAGAAGTAAAAAAATTTACAAGTGAGTGTAAGTAAGTTAAGTATTACAAGGAGCAGATAGGAGTCAGGGTCCTTACAGGACCTAGGGTTAGTCGTACAAAATTACTTTTTCACACACTGTCGAAACCAAAGTGGCTGGCATTTGAGACCAACTTTGCATACTGGATATCTGTGTCAAGCTGATCTCTGCTATACTGATACCTTTATAGCAGTTACACCCCAAATGATGCTGCATAATTAATAATTTGAGTATGTCTAAATATTAAACTTGACAAGGTTATTTGTCATAATAAAGTTCACCATCATGTGACTTCCATGTTGTGACCCGGGATGAATCCACTTCAAATGTGATGTCAGGCATCTGAGAGAGGTATTAGAAGTATTCCAAACATGCATGGCTATGGATTTACTTGAACTGAGCTATCTTCCCCAACAGTATGTAAATGTGTCTGGAACTACTGGCGACATGCAGGACAAAGTCTGCTTGTCATGTGGTCCTCTGAGTTTGAGTGTGTGTGTATTGTGGGTGTGAGTGAAAGAGGATAGAGGGCATGCTTGTCTGCAACAGCAATTCCGCTTTAAATGACGTCAGAGTCCTCCACTATATGAGTCAGGAAGAGAGGCCTTGATTACATCACCTATTAACAGCCTGACTGTTGGTACTGGAATGACAGGCCGGCATGGACAGGAATGCAAATGTCATCACCTCTTATCCCACTGTTAGTCTGTTTGCTGTCTTCAAAAGCACAAGAGGGAGTGATATGAACTGTAGGCTGGCATATTTTAGTACTGCATTTTTCTTTTGTTTACTTGGAATACTCATTAAACCAGAGTTGTTAGAGGAGACATATCACTTTCAGCAGTGGTTCACAACCTTTTTTATCTGTTGCTACACCCATACTTTATGTGTGTGTTGGCGATTCTCCTAAATGCATTATAAACGCACATGTCCAGTTGGTTTGATAAGCACAGTTTTGACGTGCAAAATAAACATGACCACTACACATGGTAGCGTAAACAATTGATGCCGGGGGAAACTAGCTGTGGCTACCCTCCTTCCCCCACACCTCCACCAATAACCAATTTGCCAATTGTGTAGTTGCACTGATGCAAGCGCACAGTTGCACATATAGTAGGAATGGAACTTGTTTGGACAACATATTTTTCACACAAAGTCACCAAACCTTTTATGTGGTTGGTATCACAGTGATCACACAATACACAAATATTTTGTTATAAAAGTCAGCTTTGCCATGGCATAACTCAGATAAAAACCTACATTCTTACATATAGGAGAAACAAGACAAATTCACTAAATGGTGGTAATCTCCAGTGACTTTAACATCCACCAGCCTATTACCTGTATTTAGTTCTGGTTTACCTCTGTGCAATGTGAATTGTATCTCCTGCCATGAACATGCACGTGTAAAAGTTCACAGTACATAAGGAACTGGTTTTCAAACCTTTTGAGCCATGCTATACAAAAACAAATGGTATAGCATGCGACCCATCTTGCAAAACATAGGTTACATCACCACTGGCTTTGAAAGCATGCAAATATATTAGCAATCAATGTAACGCAGTACTAAGACAATTCAACTAGATTAAAAATTATAAAGAAAATGCACAGTAAAATGGGAAGAGATTCTTGCTTCAAACACCTGTTTATCAAAGGTTAACACCTATTTGTGGCTTTCCCAACTATCAGGCCAATACACCTTTAAAGGCTATTATATAATCAAATACCAGTTCAGACAATGAAGTTTGTGGTGATTGTTGGTTACGGTGGGAGGTTACTGGATATGATCTCTATTCTCTTTCTATGTAAGTATACTGTTGACTGCAGGTGAGCTACAGTACAGTATGTAGCCCTGACAGACTGTATGACAACAGGTTCTGTGACATTGTTTCTATGTATTCCCTGTGATTACCAATGGCTTGAATATTTGTGTGAATGCGTACTATATACATTTTACTTGTGGTTTTGAAGAGGCATTAATTGTCATTCCATTTATAATGTCGTCTTTCTCCCTGATGAACACAGACACGGAAATAACAGTTTGTTCTTGACAAGTTGGTTAAAGACCAGAACCAAAAATGCTGATTTTGTTGTTTAAATGACACCTACTGTACATGCATCCTTTTTATTAGGCACGTGAATTGGCCCTCTTAATCACATGATGGGAACTCACTTCTACAGTCGTATTTGCAAGTATGTGCAAGTGACAACATACTGTAGCCTTGGCGAGTGCAGTTTAACAGAATGCCCACTGAAGTCAGTGACAGCTGATAGCATGACGTTGCACCTAAGAGGCACGCTGCCGGCTAACAATAGCACACACAATATGGTAGGCCTGTATGAAGTTACTAGACGCTCAGAAAGCTTAGAGGCAGTGCAATGTCACATTGTTCCATTGTCCTCATTAACAGCAATAATCTCAAACCTTTTGTATAATAACTTGCAAATTTGCATTGCAATTTTGGAATGACAGTATATCATCAATGTAATGCAATATAATGACTGATTCATTTTTCTTCTTATGCTGGTTTCATATAAACTACGTGCAAAAGTAAGGACATTTGTGGGTTCAGCTTGGGCGTGCTGTTAGTGCCAGAGTGACCAACATAGCCACGTGCGTGACAAATGCTGGTTGAAGAATGGGATGCCATCCCACAGCAGTGTGTGACCAGGCTGGTGACCAGCATGAGGAGGAGGTGCAGGCTGTTGTGGCTGTGTGTGGTTCTTCCACATGCTATTGACGCTCCTGTTTGTTAAATCAATACATTGTTAAATTGCCAATATGTCTTCTTCTTCAGACATCCAATCCACCAAACAAGAGTCAACAGCAAAGGAAAGCTTTTGGGTATTGTCAGAGAAGATTTGGCTAATTGTTCACGGGCAGCCCACATACTCAGCTCTGCTGCTCATCCCGCAAATGCATGTTCCTTACAAATGTGGCACCATTTCAAAGCGAAATAATCAGGCTTTCCAATGGTAAAATATGTATTGCCAAGAAGCATTGTTACAACAAAGAAATAATTTACCAACCACAAATGCCCTTACTTTTTGTGTTGTTTACTTAGAGGTTGTCAAAATGAAGAACCCAATGATTAATGTTAAACAGTGACACTTACAATAAAATACAATACAATAAGCACACATTACATTGCACTAACCCCTCTATTGGAGCATACAGTCAGTAATCCATGTTCCTGCATTGTTGCTATTTCTCCCCCAGGCCACAAGATGTACCCACTCATATGACAGTAGGTGATGTAGAAATGTGTGGCTATAACACAAAATCAACTTAATAACATGTACAATGTCTTGTGTTGCATCCGAGACCGGGTTGGACTGAGTGTATGAGTGCCTGTGTGTGTTTGTTTTAAATGTATTTGTACTATAAGGTTCAGGGCTGTGATATTATGAAATAAAGTATTATCATTATAAGTTTCACTACAAAAACAGTTTTTATAGTTATGTATAAACTAAGCTTTTGATCAGGCCTTTCTCCCTATTTCAGTGTATAAACCAGGTCTTCAGATTAGATGTTTTAGAAGTATCGGCCTACTGTATACAGTACAACCTTCTCTTCCTAGACCCCAACTCTACCCATACATGTTTACTACTTTAACCCCAGATAATCCTCTTTAATGCAAGGAGGGTGGTGGGTGAGTGAGAGAATACGAGATGAAGAGCGTGCGTCTGTGCTTAATGACCACACAAGCCGATTACAGGCCTGACACCTTTCACAACAGGCCTGTTGTAGGATTCCTCGACGGTTGCTAGGGACATTTTACTTTATCTTAATCAAAGCACCATTTGAAACACTTTTTAAATGAAGATTTGCACATATTGGCAAAATGGCACATGATTTCACTGATGGAAGATTCCTATGTAATGAATACTTTGTAGACAATGACGATGAAATGCAATGGCCACATGGGGGCAGCAAAGAGCTGCATTTAGCTGAAGCCTGTTTAGAGCCCATGTCCAACGTAGGGTATGACCCAAACAATATTTTAGTTGGACGTGGATGAAAAAAAATATATTGAGGGTTAATTCATATCCGTTTGAATTTAATGAGAATTAAATAATTATAAATGTAAAAAAAAAATGTATATGACTAATTAAATTATTTGATTTAATTTCATTTTCGTTATAAAATAGGCTCTACTACCAAGTTTACTGTAGTTTCATGCTTCCAATTCATATTTTATTAATTAAAGTAAGATCGCATTGCAAAATAGGCTACTTGCTTTTTGTTTGATCTGGATGATGTAGCTGCTTTTGCGATAAGAATAAATAGATTCACTGGGCTAAAGCCTACTTTGTGTTCCTCTGAAGCCTACTTTTGCCACGTAATGGCTGTTGATGTTTTACATTTAAACCAGTTTTGGTAGGCTACATTGCATTTCAAACTGTCCTTAATTGTAACTTTACAAACATGTATTTGTGATTATAACCAGTGGGGACGTGCTACAACGTCTTTAGTCGCATTTAGGAACGGTGCTCCTCCTCTCCTCTCTAGCAGGTGTAGGCTACTCTTTAAACAGAGGTCAGAAGAGGTCAGTGAAGCTACTACTAACCACTGACCTGTTGCTAGACGTCCATACTTCAAACACACCCCAGATACACAGCCATTCATTCATTTATTAATTTAGCACAGCTGCGGTGGTGGGGTAATCTTGGGATGGTTCTTTTCATGTTGTCGGTTATTGTTTCTTGCCGCTTGTGATTGGAGTAGACTCTTTTAAGCTTATTAGGCTATAGGTATAGTCTTGTGTCTGTTCATGATTCAGTGTTTTTGTCTAGTCTGCACTTACCTCACCTCAATGGAGGGCTTAATAAAAACCTGTTTATGCAACTCAACTCACATGTCCCAATTTATGCCAAAGCCAAAACGTCTTGAACCTGGCTCAGACGTAGTACCTGGCTTGAACCTGGCTCAAATAGCAATAGCCTATTAGGCTACTGTACACTGCATTCAGCTCAAAGGTTGAATATTTAATGTTTGTTGAAGTAATAAATAAATCTTAGGAAATTTAACTATATTTAGGTAAGCCAGTATACTTTTTGCCTACAGTATACTTCACATTTATGTAAAGCTCAATTTTATGATTTGACAGTTTGGAAGGTTGATGAAGCCATGCCCAATATTAGCCATGCCTGCAATTGGGGGCTCAAAACACTGTTGATTTCTTGCCATGCTTTCACCACATTTGAAAGCATGAACCCATCAAGGCATACTACAGTATACAGTATACTGTGGTTTCACAATATATACAGTAAACATTTTAATATGATGTTGCTTGTGCACAGTTCAAACCTTTACTGTAGCCTGTAGCAATTTCTTAGATAGACAAATATATATAAATAAAGTATAAGTATAGATATAGATATAAAGTATATATAAAGTAGTCACAAAATGTTTGTTTATTACATCTTTATTATAATAACAAATATAAAAGAAACACTAAACAACTTGTGCATAAATGAGGACTTGGTTTCATCATGTAAGACGTCTGTTCACTTCTTGCGACCGTGGCACATACAAGCGATAGAAGCAACAAGAACCACAAACTCTTCAAAGTCCACCTCTGCGTCGTTGTTGTGATCAAGGCACTTCAGAAATTTATCCACGTCAGCTGGGCTCTTAGCCCCCTAAACATAAGAAAATACATAAATAAAGTGTCCATCAATATGATAAACTTTTCTAATTTAATGAGCAACAATTTACTCTATAGCCTATAGGTATAATCATAGTAATCAATGTGAATCACCATTCATTTTAAACGCATAGAAATCATGAATCATTAAATCTTATACAACCACGATCACCATTGCACATTTAAAAAAATTCACATCTTAAAACTGTGCCTGCTATAACAATAAGCGGCATACGTAGGCTACTAAACGTTTTTTGTAATACTACCATACAACATGGCTGTCCATACCTTTATCAGCGCAGGCAATTCCTTCTCCACCAAGGTCTTAACCTCCCCCTTGCTCAGGGTAGCTGCATTGCCGTCGGTTGAAGCATACTTGTCAAATATCTGCATGATGGAAGCCATAGCGTTCTCTAGCTGAGTCATGGTTGCTTTGTAGTAGATGGACAAACAGCACGGGTGAATCTGAGAGCAGTGGTTATGGGAGGATAGAGAGTGGATCAAAAAGGAGAGTTCTGATTCCTTTTATACCCTCCCTTCTAGGGTTGGTCTTGGATGGAAACATAAGGAAAGCCGCAATGTTTGTTGGGAGTCGAGCTATACTCACAAATATTTGAGTTGGGCGGTGGCTTTTCCATCTGACAAAGGCTAAGTCTCCTGACTGCATCGTACATAATCTCATTCTTGTTTGCATGTATGTGTATGTATTTGCAGCATGGGTTGTATTTGCTTACTGGTTTAAACAGTGCTTACACTCCCTAGTTACACTGATAATAAAACATTTCAGTGTATTATTTTGCTGCTTGTAACTTCATTGTAATAGGGGTAGTTAGGCTATATATATATAAAGTGTCTCGATAAAATGTAGGCCTATGTTCTAACAGCGCTCCCAAAAGGACCATTAAATCGCAACAGCTTATTCAAACAACAGCTAGAGTTGTTTCTAGAGGCCTCTCAGGTTGCCAAGGAGTGGTCTGCTTAGTGAGCACTGCCAGAATATGGCGAAGCAGCTTTTACTCATTATGCTGCACATTACTGGAGCCAACTCACTGAGTGCCCCAACCCTTCAAATCTAGACTCTAAACTTGAGTTTTCAAAAGACCTTTAGCTTAGTGATGAATTGGGTAATGTATTTTGATGTAAAGTTAAAAAGTCTAGTATTTGGTCAATATTTCCTATTTAATATTTTATTACATTTAATTGTCTTTGGATTTGTTATTTGCTTCAATCTTATTTGTAAAGCACTTTGAATTTCCATTGAGTATGAAATGAGCTACAGTATAAATAAGGTTGCCTTGCCCTTACCTTGTCTAGTCTTGCCATTCTGATGTATTGTATTGTTGCAACCTCAAATTACTTTTACTACAATACTAATAGTAATACTACAGGTGGCTACAAATATGTGGGAATGGGACTCCCGATGTTTGTTTGTGATTGGAGGGTTGGGATGAGTGTAACATGAGTGGTGGTATTACTTTT
>JAODTR010005750.1:0-11193 GCA_025399935.1 Amblyopsis rosae
AGATTCTGAGGGAGCACCCTATGGCATCGACTGGATTTCTATATTATCAATAATGTAGTTATCCGATTAATCGAAAAGATAATCGATTAGTCGAAAAAATAATCGATAGATTAATCGACCAAAAAAATAATTGTTTGGTACAGCACTAGTGTAACTTCATTTAAAGTACAAAAAACAGCAAGCGAATATGAGAGAACCCCTTTTTTATTGTCTTTTCACCAATTCATAACTAAAATAAGAATCCTATCAAGGATTAGTAAGCCTTTATAATGTTGCTAACGCAGGATTTAATTGAAGGGTTCCAGACTGATACTCACAGAAATTAAACGAAAACCTGTGAAATCTGGATGGTAACACGAAGCTATTGTACTGTTGCTGCTGCTGTGTTGGGCCAGATGTCTGTTGTAGGTAATCTACAAATGGCATCCACCATGTCTACCAGTGTAGGGGTAGTGCATGATGTCATGTCACGCTGTTACTTGAGATAATGGCATGAGGCTACCATTTCAATCTCTTGAGTCACAGACGTGCTGCTTGCACTCTCCAAGCAGATCCAATCCTCTGCGGTTTTGAAGGCACTTGTCCGATCATTCGTGACAATTGCAATCGGCTCCTCCTGCCGGTGCTATCTCTTCTCGGGTAACAGAGGTGCTTTTGTGTTGTGATCCTTATCCAGGAATACATCTATGGCACTAAAATTCCTTACAGTTACAGTTTCTCTTTCAAAATTGCTCAGTTTTAAAAGAAATGTACGAATGTTCTGTCAGACAACATACAGTAGGATAGCAAAGAAGGACAGATACACTTCTTAAGCATACAGTTTTACCAGCAATGCAATTATGTGTGTGGGTAATTGCGTTGGTTATGCTAGATGATAACAAATACCATAGGCTAACAAGGGCTAGGAGCTCAGCTGAGTCTGCCTACTCCAATTAAAAAGATGAAAGGAAAATAATTTCCCTCAAAATGTTTTTTGTCTAGGTTGCATTAAATCACAATTTGAATCCTTTACAACAAACAACAATATTGTAACAAATATGTTGAATCATCCAAAACTCATCCAGACGTTGCTTGAATTCTGAACTGCAGTGAAATGTCACAGCTCTTCTGCATGAATACAGTATATCAGCATTTCCCAACCCTGGTCCTGGGAACCCCCTGTCCTGCATGTTTTAGATGTCTCCCTGCTCCAACACACTTGATTCTAATGAATGTGTCATTATTAGGCTTCAGCAAAATTGATAACAAGTCACCAGGGTTGGGAAACACTGGCCAATACTCCCTTATTTTGAGCTAAATGTTCCAGAGCTTATTAGAGAGTTGTCTGGATAACTGAAGGGATGTTTTAGTACAAACAGTACTATCATAAACAGTTTCCTCACTCTTATCAGAACAAGCATGTTTAATGAGGTCAAAGTAAGGCATTTTCCTCCACTTGCTGGTTCTGTTTTTAGAAAATTGAGAGGCAGAGTGATTGATGAACAACCCAAACATTACAATCAGGTGGTATGGTGTGTCTAAAACATGCAGGACGGGGTCTCCAGGACCATGGTTGGGATACAAGGCTATCTTAGGCCCCGTTTAGAACTGGTGTGTTGAATACAGGGCCATATTACTGACAGACAATTAACCAGCTTTTGAAAAGTCGTAGCCCGTCTCTAGAAACGCTTCGCCAGCATAACCATTGTTTTCCTATGGTACCACGTGCCGGCATGCAACCTTCTCTTGTGCCGCGCTTCACGTTTTTCTGTCGTTTTTCAGACGCACATAAAGGTTAAAATATCCTCAACTTTTCAGCGCACGCCGCAGAGTCGCACTGCTCGTTAATGTCACACTTGGCCCAGGCAGCCAGTCTCTGTGTGACTGGGGCCTTATCAAAGTATTTTGGAAGCAGCTTCGCCTATAGCTATGTGTCCCTGTGTGATTGGGACTGAGACCACAATATTGGACTGAAATTTGACAAACGCTCAAAGGAAGAACTGACTGTATTGTATATCTTCATGCTAGGTAGGTTGATATAAAGTGCTCCTTGATTCATGTCCAGAAATGCACTTGTGGTTGAAAACTGTATTTACTAAAACATATTTTTGGCACTCTTCTCTCCTCATCCCTATACAGAGCTGACAAATAAAACTAAAAACAAATTTTACGAGAGGTGGGCCTGTTAACTAGCCTTGCAAGATCAGGATGGTCTCGCTTCAGTTTGACTTGACTTTAGGTGTGACGTAGGCGACTTGGAAACAACTCGGAGTGGAAAACGAGAGATGATACAATATAGCATCGGTTTAATTAGGATTTATTAGAAGAGCAATGGCTTTTCTCAATTGAAATGAAAATATGTTTTCACTCTTGTCCTGACTTTTCTACTGCAAGAGTGAAGCCTGCCCTCTTAAACCCGTTTCAATGGACGGCTCCCCAGATGGATGTGTCTTAAATTAACAGACACAGATATCTTGTGTGTCAGGTTACCTGCATTACAACAATATGCAAAGAAAGCTTTCATGAACTGCATATAGGTTTAATAAGCACTGTGTTAAATCAGTATACAGTATTTTACTGTATCAATAAGAATGGACATTAAACAAGCAAATGTATGTACATTCACAAAGACATTTGTTTTTATGGAGAATTTACAGCCTGGATTATTAGCCACTTGAAGGCAGTCAGTGCTACGGTTGTTATGTATGTGACATGGTGCAGGCCTCTCTTGTGATGTTATCGAGAGAGTCTAACCAGGATGACAAATGCCAGCTGCTTGCAAGTGACAGGATTATAAAAACACATTCCACATTGCCGACCCATGGTTAACTCTTAATCTATCCCCTGCCTGTCAAGAATTACTCAATGTCCTTAACACTCAAGGCTCCTTCATTACCGCTAATCGACATCCTGTTTGTCACAAGCGTGCGATTGTGTCAGCAGCTCCATCTGTTTATGTTTGAACAATATCCTTAATTAGCAAGAGCATAGAGAACATCTAATTGCTAAGAGAGCTTTTGTGAAAACGTGCCGAGGATGTCTTTAATGACAAATTTAGGTTTGTAAGGCTACAATAAGATCACTTCCTTGTTACTGTATGTCACAACACCGTGGTTTCTTGAACCCACCAAACAAATTGGAAGTCTTTCAAATACACATATTTTCTAGCTCCTTCCATTACCAGCAATATCTGGACTCTACTACTATTTTAATATTACAGTGAACTAGACAATATTATTTTCTTCCAAAAATCAAGTTTAGTTAATATAATACATTTGATTATGGGCTGAAATGTAACAAGATTAACAAGATGCTAAAAGTGACCTGAAAATGTCTACATACTATCAAATTGAGTTATGGGATCCAGTTTTGAGAGCAACTGAATCCTAATTCTGTTTGATATACTGGAAATGCTTTTCCTTATGTGTTTGTATCATATCCGAGATAGCTGTGTCTGATACAAATATTGGAACACTTATAACCAAAGGGAAATAGGGGCTTTCCATGTGGACAACAAAAAATGCTGCTCATTATAATCTGTGAAAACCCCCATGCGTTTTGAAATCAGAAGAAAGGATCCTACGTCTGAATGTTGCTCAGTGGATAAGGTAATTGCAAATGTCATATGACAGATTTAGCTAATTTTGGTATCTCAGTTCTTTTGCATGATCTACTTACAGTATATATAGTTAGCATGCATCAGTGGAAATCTTCCAATATTCATTTTGGGCCACAGTGGATTTAGTAAACATATCATTATCCAACCTCTCCGCCTCCTTAAAGAAACACAAACACACACACACTACTCTCAGTTAGTATTGACTAATGGTTCAATATGAGTTTAAGGATTTGGATTTTGGTTTGCCTGTGTGCCATGTGAGAGTAGGGCTTTGATCCTAACTATAGACATCATAAATCAGATGAATTTGCCTGGATTCACTAGCCTGGCTCCGCCCGACTACTGCTCTCAGATACATTTTTCCTGAGATTATAGTCTGGAAATCCTATTTCGCAATTATTCACAGCCACCCTGCTCAGGGTGGGTTAGTGAGTGAAGTCAAGCATGTTTCAAAATGGCGGTAGAGCTAGATGAGGTGATCAAAACAGTCGCTGTCTTATAGTTGCAAAATTAACCAGAGAAGGAGGCAACAACTGTTAACACTATATAGTCTGGCCCTGGAGCATAGCCAGATTATATTCACCAGGCCTGGTAACTGCTATGAATTCATAGCAGCCACAGGGGCTTTCTCTCTCTTCATGTATTATAGTACAGTACATACCTCAGTTTACTATTGCACAAGGTGTACGGTAACATGTGTATCACTGGTGGTCAGTATAGGTTTAGTAATATAATGTTATACTGCCATAATGTATCACTCTTTCCAGTATCTTTATTACGAAACTAGTAAACAAAGTATGGCATATTTCTTCACTTGTGGTTTGAGATAACTAGGCTACAAATGTTCTAGAACATGTGGTTTTTAATGTGATTTGAATATATTATATGATTAATTGTAGACCCAATCAGACTCATTGGCAGTATATGTTTTACAATAATTTACTTTGTCTGTCCAATTTAGAGACAGAAAATAACAATAATAATAGGCACCAACATCTGTGATGTGATAACAGGCATTCTATAGTCTCGCAGAGCCAGCCTTTACTTAATGTTTGGGACACAGCGCTGGCTAACTGCGTCAATACCCACCTACTTGACAGGAGAGGTATTTTGATTGACATGCACAATGACTATACGTAACTCAATGACCAAATGACCAAAACTGTCAAATTAGTGACCTACGGTTACTAATAAATATAATATGTCAAAGTAGTAAATAAAGCACTGCACTATCGTCATACTAGAAAGGAATAGATACATACTTGTGAGTGACAATGCTAACAACCAATAGAAATCGACAGTATCGCTTCCTTAAAGTCTGAGAGTCCTGTGTCGAGTTTACAGGGATATATGTATCAGACGTTCGGCACAGAGTTGCTTATGTGACGTTGTGCTAATAGACGGAAGAGGCTGAGACTAGGTATACTATAACACTCTAGATGTTACCTGTCTGTCCATTATTTTAATGGGCTGTTTGGTCACTAGAGGGCGCTACTGCCGTTACTTATCCCCGTGGCACTTCTGTTTTTGCAAGGCACGTGGTTGTGAAAAGGAGTGTTGGTAATATGTGAGTTGACACAAGCTGGTGCCAATCTCTTTAATCGCACAGCTTGATAATTTCATTAAATTGCATTCATTGCCTATGACCAATGATCTGTGAGTGACATATAAACAGTGCTCGGTCTGGCCGTTCATCTAAAGGAACAGATTCTAACTGGAGACAGGCCCAAAATTGGAGACTTCAATTCAGTTGCCTCGCATGTTCTTTTTTTGTTTGTTTGTGGAAGAGGTAGTTCAATTGGCCAATACGTTAACGTTAGGTTTAAGATATTGTCCTCTATATGACATGTTATGGTATGCATGTATCTATCTTGCCAATCGCACAGTACATCAGTATATGTTCAGCATTCTGGACAGCATGTTACAGGGAGAACAGGCCTACCTTTTGCCACGTTTGTCTGTCTTTTCCATTGCTGTCAGCCCTAGCACCTAGCCCATGTTGTAGTATTGTTATTGCAGTAGACACGTAGGCTACTGGAAATATGAACTATAGGGGAGAAGGAGGCATGCAGGTATCGGCTGGACAGGTGGGCAAGTGTGTCTGTGTGTGTTTCATTCACTACTGTGGGGGTAGGTGTGTGTGTGTATGTCACTGCATCAGTTTAGCTGCTGGGGATATTTGTTTTTAATGTGGTCTGTCTAAATGACTTTATGACCATTTATGACCAGTAAGACTTCTCAGCACACTTTCCATTTAAGTTCACGTGATATCGCTAGTCCTTTTTAGGTGAGGACAGCACTGGCCAGAAATGGCAGCTTTCTGCAGTCGAGCACATTGAAGAGCTGTTGTCAAATAGATTGTGGGTATTATATTGCTAATGATAAATGTGAGATCATCTACAGTAAATTGCACGTCACTTTGGCAACATTCTCTCTCTCTCTCTCTCTCTAAGTGATGTAGTAGAGCTAATATTCCCCAGGGTGAGTATTGTCTGGCCACTATTGTGTGAGGTTCAGTCAATACACATATAAACACAGGCAATAGACAAGCAGGCATGTACACTTAGGTGAAAGAATCAGCAGCGGGAAGTGAAGGCATGCCGACAAGAGTAGTTGTCCTTAGCTGTACCCGGTGATGTCAAGTTACTTAAAGGCCCACAGACCCATTCAGACCCACACTGTGATGCTCAGAGGGAAGGATAGCAACCCAAGTATCTAGGGGAAACAGGAGCATGCAATCAACATCTATAGCAGATAACAACCGGCAAGGAACAAAGGAAACACACGGGTTTAAATCATAGACTTATTAATAGATAGACACAGTGAAGAAAATGGCGGCTCGATCTTACAAGATATGATGTACGATAAGAGTATCGCCATATTGGTAAAGTGTCTCTTTTGCCGCACAAAATCGTCCCAACTGGATTTATTGACATTGTTAGAAAAAATCTATGTACATAAGCACCAAGAAAATATTCTGAAGCACCATATGAGCCAAGTGTGGCACTGGAATAAAAATTTGCGGAGGAGTTAAACCAATAATTAATTTATGAATGGAGTGTGTATGGCAATTTGTCCTATAGGCTGCAGTAGCACCCGTCGCCACACATCACGGCTTCTTCAAGCCTAGAGTCAGACCCTGCCCCCCTGGTTTACATACACAGGTAAACAAGGGCAAAGACAGCGATGGGCAGGTGAAACTCATTAGACAGGGTAAAATAAGACCCAGGTGGGACACATATAGCCTAATTTACAATGAAACGCAAAGGGTAGCATGGAATATTGACTGAAAAGAAGCACTGACTGTGGCTTGGGAAACATGGAACATGAGAAAACACAGACAGGAACACAAGACAAACACCCAGCTGTGACATGGCACACAGGGTTCTCAGTGCTGTCTGTGAGATGTGCTCTTACCTTGAATATACAATGAAATATAAAGACCTGGTATTCAGTATACAGTCTTATGTGGAAGGGAAAAAACACAATCTGTGATAGACAATGCTGCTGAATTGTGTGAATGAACTATACAAAACATTGTTCTGGATAATGCCCCACTGATCGGATTTCCCCTCATCTTATGTTGATGCCCTCTTTAATCTCCAGACCTTCATTGTTAATTGCTGGTTTCAGTCTTTCCTGAGCCAGCGGTCAGGTCAGCACTTGTGTCTCATCTGGGCATATTGATCAGTTTGGACAGGCCCTCCTCCCCCACCCGGGGAGACAGAGGTCCTTTGCTATCCAGAGGATTGCCAGATCAATTGGTTCACCGGCTGAATCAGTGGTCGTAAATTAATCACGGGGTGTGCTTCCGCTCTCCTCGCTGCAACTTAAAGAACAGCTAAGCATAAAAAAGCTGTTACAGTAGCTACAGTACATGCACCCTCCCCATATGTACGTATGTACGTTGATAGGACAGACAGACAGACAGACAGACAGACACATAAGCACTCGCTCCTCTTTGTGGAGGGTGTAATATGAGCGGGTGGGTGGTGGAAATGGCTTTTGTGTTGGGATGCTTGATTGGGGCGTGCAGAGGTAACTCCTATATCAATTACACAAATGTACACACACACACACACACGCAGGGATAAAAACACATTGCCGGGGGCAGTGAGCCAACTTTAGCCCATTAGGTTTTACGGTATTTCCTCTTTAAGCCATGCACTGAGTAGGATAACAGCCTAGACTACTTCAGATACATTTTATTAGTATTTTAATGTAGAAAGTATGTATTTAAATGATGCTAATATTGATTGAATGTGTTGCTGTTTGAGATAGGATATGTAGACTGTCAGTGTCACAGAGCTTCAACTAAATATTTAGATGACTCATTGATGACTCACAGATAACATGTATGCAGTGTCTTTCTCGAAGATAGATCTATTTTAGTAAGACCAACTTAAAACAAATTTCACTTTTTCATATTTATGGTTGTTTCATTTTAGGAATAGCCTACATCACTATAATTCTAATTGAATCACATTTTATCTAGTTTGTATTGCTCCACGTTTGATTTTGCTGTGTAAAGCGCATAATATAGTGACTCAGTATTCAATAGCAGTATTCAATAACAGCTTTTGGCTTTCAGTAGCCATTTTAACAAGCACCTTCATGAAATGGAACGGTACATAGAAGTGGCTGAAAAGGAGTATTTAACCCAAAACTAAACAAGTTACACTAACCCACAATTATCTTTTAAACTGTATACTGTACATATCCTCCAGCATATGTGATGACCTCTGGAAAGGAGGGATTTTTTGGCCAGTCCATCTTGCCCTGGCCCAAAGTTTTGGATCTCGGCCATTGATACGCCCCATCCACTGCCACTTCCACAATAACAATCGTCCAGCATCAACAATGCCACGCATGACACAGGTCACACCTCACAGATGTTGTCAACGTTATAAACTCTCACACTCCCACCTCAACATCTGCAACAACATTGCATGCAAGTGATGACAAGTAAAGGGGAAAAAACAAGATTATTTTGTTGTTGCATAATAGAAGCCAGTCCTGTTTGTAAGCCTTATTATGTTGGAAACATGTGAGTACATGTATGTGGGCAACTGTAAGGGGTCATTACTCTGTGTGTGTATTAGAGGATTATAGTGATATGTTTGTATTTACCATCAGCTTCTTGTCACCTGTGTACATTCCAAGAGGATAAAATTACATGTTTTTTGTTGTGTCTTGAATTATAACGTGTTATAATAATGCATGTTCTGTTGGTCCAAAAACACCAATGCAATGCCTGTTGGATAGATACAAATACATTTGCTCAAATATATAAATACTATATAGTACAGTATATTAGTTATTTACATGCCCGCAGGTGTCAAGGAGAAATAGGAAAATACAGTCCCTTCATGATCGTGAAGGCCGTTAATGTGAAGGTTCAGGCTGAAGGTTGATGTTTATTAAAGGGGTATGGACATTTTGTAGAATATTTATTTTACTGTATGCAGTGTGTGTGAAATGTAGATGTTTATGCATTTCTGTATGATGGCGTAGTGTGATGTATATAACTCCATGTCAGAAAACAGTTGACTAGAGCTAGAATGCACTATACTGTGGCACTATCTATTGCTGTGAATTATAAAATCAGCAGTGCCGGCCGCCGGTACTATGCATTGCATAGTGTGTGTGCAGTGTGTGTTCACCAAGAACTACAGTACCCCCTCAAACCGCTTATGTTCGCAAACGTTTGCGGCGAACTCAAAGCAAAAGGAAAACTGTTATGCAAACTTTTGCAATTTTCACCAATTTCAAATACACCTCTTGCTCGAGCATACAAACTTAAAGACCATTGTAGTTTAACTGATCAGGCCTATAATTGCACCTGGATGTTCAAAATGCTCTACACTTAATAAATTTAAAGCAAAACCTACAAAATAGCATGAACGTCTCCTCTCTCTTTTTTTTTGTGTACAGCTGAGTCATCCTTCTTTATGACATAGATCTAATTATGAGCCTGTTACAGGCTACTAGGGCTGAACGATTTCGGGAAAAAAATCTAATTGCGATTTTTCTGAGATATTGCGATTTGATTTGCGATATTTTTTCAGTTCAGTTTTTAAGTTCAATATATCTGTAACATATTTAAAACATGTTATGGAGCATTACCGCATGAGATGGCATCAAAATATTAACTGTTCTATAATCAAATGAAAGATGAGAGCATAAAGATGCAGGATACATTTCTTTAAGCATGGATTTATTACATTTTAGGTTAAATAAATAGTGCACCTTGGCAATTTTAGTCTATTTTTTTGATGTGCTGTTATGACCTGGCTCATAGGCTGTAAACCAAACTCTTAACTAACAAACAGAATAACTCATAATGAGGTGTGAAAGTCTGCAGGTGTATGTACTGAATATATGTGGTGCGTGTTGCATGCTAACCAAACTAAGAAACAAAAACCAACCAACAAACAGAATGTGTGGTGCAAGGAGAGTCACACCAACAGTGTGCTGGAACACACCTATAGAGGTGATCTGCCCAGGTGCCCTTAATTAGCCTAATTAGGCTCTTTACAGCCAAAAATGACCACAGGCCTGCTAAAACAAAGCAGGGCCGTGACAGTGCTCAAGCACACCTAAATGGCATATCAGCATCCCTAAAATAATAAATACAAATAATTAGGATTATTATTTTCTGAAACATTTTTTAGCCAATAATTAAGCTCTCTAACGTTATATTTTTTAACTTGGCTTGCCTGTAGAGATTGAACATTAACACTGCCTATTGTATGTGTTTTCTCATGAGACCCTTCCAAATGTTTGATCCTAGAAACTCCCCTGCTGGAACTATAGTTCCACTGTTCCAATGTGTGTGCAACTTGTATGGGCGCTGTTCTTTTTGTTTTATCGCTGTTATTTACACAGATGTGGCACACATAACAACTTCATGGACATGATCTAGCTCCGAGTTAGCGCTTTTCTTTTCTTCGGGATTATTTTAACTTTTCCGACGTTGCTTCTAGCTCAGCGGAGGCAAGTTTTCAGCAGAGCTCCCATGACTGTGTTTCACGTGTTGTTGTTGGGCGTGCCTTGTAGGCTACGGACCATATAACTAGTTTTCTTGAATTTCAGAGCATGACTGGTAGCCCTAGGAGGAGCGCCGCACTGATTAGTTAGAATTAGCGTCAAACAAGGACGGCATGCAAATACAATCATTGACGCTACAAAAAACAAACTAGGTCAAATACACATATAAATCGCATGCTTTGCGATTTGCTAATGGCATTGCAAATCGCAATTTCAGTTTGAAAATGATGGCCAAGTGCACATGTGGGGGAATTGCATGGGGGTGGCAGGATACTATGGGGGAGGCAATGAACAGAATAATATGACAGGTGGCTTCAAACGCGTGGAGCAAAATGAGGAAGATAAAGACACACACACACAACCACTCTGGGTATCCACTACCTCCAAAGCCTTGACGTTGATAACAATCCCAGGAGTGTACTGCTTGGGATTTACCTGTGCGTTTGGCTAGGCCTGGGGCGGTATATATTTTTCCTACCGCGGTGAAAAGTCAACATATCACCGCGGTATGGCGGTTTACAGCTGCCCCCGCCCACTTTAAAATA
>JAODTR010005752.1:0-11193 GCA_025399935.1 Amblyopsis rosae
ACACGCCCCCCCCCCCCCCCCTCCATCCCCCCATCCACCACACGCACATGCACACACATTCACACGTGCACACGTTGCTCATGCATGTGACACTAAAGGTATAGTAAGCGTTTGTAAGCTAATGCAGTTTTTGTCAAATTCCCCAAATACATTTATCTCCTCGCGGTCTGTAAGCTTACTGTACTCTGTGCGTTACGGTTGGGCTGATAGGCGGCGCCGTGGTCAATGGCCGATGGCTGACGGACATCACGATGTTGAGCAGGCATCGTGATTATAAAAGAAAGTTGTCAAAAAGTGGCAGGGCATTGTTCAGACTAACTTAAAAATGTCTACTGAAACACTGTGTGATAAGCTTTCCTTTAAAGTCTCACTTAATTGCTGCGATCAGGATCACTTTCACAGGATCACACAAGCGCGCGCAGCCGTGGACACGTACAGAAGAAGGCCTATGCTACACGCTCGTGCCATGGCAGTCAGTAATAATATTCGTAATGTAGGCTACATATTTCACACACATCTCTCTTTTAGCCTACCTCTGTCAGTGCAATCAATGTGTTATGCTAACCTAATGCTAACAGCAAAAACAAAACATGAAAGTTTACTGCTCCTGCTCACTCACTTTGCTGTAGCCTGCTGTGATGGATGTTTGCTAGCTGTTTTGGTAGGGCCGGTTCCGCATTATGGCAATTCCCTGCACCCGTCCTTCACAATCAACTATCGTCTTTCATTAGGTCGGCTATAAACTCAAAGTATGCTACTGCCAGATGGGCGAAGTGGTACCTTTTACAGACTACGTTTGCCACCGCTGCTGAGTGAGTAGAGAGGATAGGCATAACATATATGTACTGTAGACCTATGGTAAATTAATTACTACTTCAGTTTTATTTATTTAGTCATTTGTTTATAAGTAGTTTTCTCAATTTAAATAATTTAGGCTAAGGCTTATTTTATTTTTTATTAAAGCGCTGGCCTGGGCATTTTTCATTGTAGAATATAAAGCAGCTGAAACAATTGTTACGGTTGTTATGGGAACACCAGGTCTCACTTCGCCGCTTGTGTCAGAAAAGCGGATGACGTAGAGCGTTTTCTTCTGAGAAGTTGAACTTTTCTCAACTAAAATAGAAGCCAAGAGACAAAATCCAGTACTTGTCCACAGCCCAGGCTCCATAAATAGGAACATAAACCGTTCACAACAACCATTCCGGTTGGCTTCGCAATGCATTTCAAAGTGTGATGGGGCGGAGCTTCTGAGGGAGTTGGCGTTGATTTGAGCTCGAAGTTTGCCAGCGTTCTCGAGAATGACTGACTAACCCTTTAATGCCGAACACTAACAAACGCGCGCACACAATCACATGCAACCCGCATCCAAGAGTGGGAATGTGCGGCGCTGAACATCTTGTTCTCTGTTGATGTTGTGATTATAGAGGGTGTTTAAGGTGCATGATGACTCATAGTGAACGAACGCACGCACGCACGCACGCACACGCACAGATCTAGATAAAGATCATCACTCCTACTCTCTCCGTTTTGTCCTCTGACAATGCTTACAGCCCGCTACGATTGATTCCCTCTATTTTATGGCCGTAAACATCTTTATTTACACACCTTAATCCTTAACGATACTTGGTGGTGGGGGGGGATATCATTCATAGCACAGAGGGTAATTAATTGAAAACGTTATGAAGGCTCGTTTAACGGGGGGTGTTGCTGTGGTGGTGCTTGTTCGTTAACACTAGCCAAATTTTGATGTCTGTTTTGCTCGATACGCCTGGCTTGTTTAGCTTTCCCGCTCGCGAGGGAATTCATTCGTAGGAATGCCTAAACTGTGTCAGACTGACCACGCTCCACATGATTTGTCCTCGGCTGTGTTTGGCATTTCAATTTATCTTTGCCTCTTTGTTTTGTCGCTCGCTGCTGGCAATGTCCTGCTACAGGTGTTATGCAGCACATAGCAGAACCTGGGACTTTAGAATACCTAGTGTATTGATTGAAGATATTAGTGAGTAAGTAGGTCTTAAAAGCCACCTCTCTGGGGCTCACGGCAGTTGCTTTTTGGTGGGTGTAGAAACCTTGGATGTTTATAAGGACTATCTAACGTCCTTCTCTCTCTCTGTCTTTTGTTCACTTGTCATCTTTCTTTCCCACTCACTCTCTTGCTCTCCTCTGTTTGACTTCTCTGGCCGAGCTTTGATTTGTTTACCGTCTTCTTCACTTGAGTGTGTACGTGCGTGTGTGTCCCCCTCTCTCCTTAGGAATGTCCTATAAGGAGAGAAAGCAAGGGCAAAATACAAGCGAATAGAAGCTCACAAATTGCTCGATAAAGGTACATTAAGTAAGATGTTCACCTACTGCAGGTTAGAGTATTTCTGCTCAAATATATATTGGTGGAGATTCTGTCTAACTCACACCTTATTCCTTTGTGTTATTGTAGCCTCTGTTTGGAACAATTGGAGAGGGCTGAAGTGGGAGTCAGACAATTGTTTTTGTTCCAAAGTAGGATCTCTAGAGTTCCATTACTTACTGTGGTATATACTGTATCCAACTCAAGAACTATAAATCTGCCCTTTGAGATTTTAAAACTTCCCAGTAATGAGTGCTAATACATAATATTTGTTTCTTTCAGTTATATCAAAGTCTACATCAATATTTCCAGCGTGAAGATAAAGTCTGAAAGAGCATTTTCTATCTCACGGAAGCCATTTTAGCGCCTTGTTTCTTCATGGTGGCATTGCGGTGTGTGAGCAGCGTGTGTGACATCCATGTACTCAGTAGCTGTGGTGTGTCTCTCAACCCGCTGCAAGCCACTGTGCAAAGACAAGACACATACTGGGGTTATATATTACTTTGGAGACCTGTGATTGGTTATAAAGAGGTTTTTATTGCATGTTGTGAACGCCACTGCACATGGTTCTGATTAGAGCAAAGAGTTTTGCTTCTTCTTGTCTCAGCGCAGATGCAACCACTCACAACAACATATTCACACACACACGCACACACACACACACACACACACACACACACACACACATGTACACACACACACACGCATACACTCTCTCTCTCAAAGGCATATGTCAGACACCCTTGGAAAGCACATATAATTCTACGGCGGGCCGATGTGGCCGGCGGGCCTGGAGTTTGGCATTGCCTGCTTTAGACTAATGCTGCGTTCGACAATAGTCGGAGGTAGGAAGTCAGCACTTCTATGTGTTTGAGATTCTTTAGGTCGGAAATCAGAAAACATTGGACACGCAGTCATTGTGCCTAACTTGTAGCACACCAGCATTGTGAACTATTACGAATGCTTGTTTACGCTAGCCGTTAGAACTGCTAATAACTATATAACATTAAAACAAGTTCTATCTTTACATATTCAATTGCATATGTATATGGATTAATATAGATAAATATCAAATTGCATTTTTGATGTGCTTGATGCGTTTACAAGTAAATAGTATTAAAACTAATTTTCATTCACAGCCATGCTGCTATGACGTCAATTCGTAACTTGTGTTGAGAAACCTTTCCCGAAATACCGACATGGAATTCTGAGGTGAAGGGGTGTTTTGTTTTACTTTTCCATGTCGGAAGTCAAAACTTCAGAGTTCCGCGATGTGCTCTATTCAACGTAGTATAATCTATATATATATATATATATATATAAAACCTTTGTCAGTGTGCCTTTAGCCAGCAGCCTTTGCCATTACATAGACTCTTCACACAGGGAGGATCTCATTACTGAAAATACAGTTACAGTTGGTGGAGCAGGATTTAATGTGGTGATTTATTGAATGCCAGTTGATATGTCTTAGAAAAATGGCTCCATGTAATGTAGCGAGCCGCGTTAAATGAGGGGGAGGAATCATTTCGGTCCGGTGTTCCATCAGAGAACAGATCACGGGCCACTGTATAACCAGAATTAAAAAGCAACATGTAGTTTTGGATTTGAGAGGGAAATGTTTGATATTTACCTACTAGTGGATAAGGTTGATGTGGAGCTAACAGTAAATGAGGTGCTAAGTGCACATGCTAATGACTACTACTGCAGGTGGCTAGGGAGAAAATAAGCGTTCGGTTCAACGCACAAGGCTGCTGTGCAAATACGCTTATGCCATTTATGCTTGACCCTAGGATGTTTATTACAGAAAGGCCGCGTGGAACATTGCACCTTGTGCAGAAGGAATCTTGCATTGTGTAAACGCTTCTTTGATAGAAGGTTCGGGTAGCAACTGTGAATAACACACACACACACACACAAATGCATACAAAAAAGTACACACACACATTTCACAAGCACGTCACTTAAAATTATTCATCAGCGTTATTTTAAAAAGAAGTTTGTGTTTATTCACAGTTGTATTATGCAGGGGAATCTGTCACCATGGCGCCTTTATAATATGTCCAACAACAAAGTCTGTGTGGCTGATGAGATTACTGTAGCCCACTTCGACTCCCTAAATAATATATTCGCACTGAGCAAAATGATCTGCACGAACACAATTTTTACACAACTTCTCATCATTTCCATTTGCACGCTGGCATTTGGATAGGCCATTTCAGGAGCTTTATTAGAAAAATGAATTGCATTTGCTGGAGATGACAGTTTTCTTTTAGCAGAAAATCTGACCAAATACCAGCGACAGTGACGATGTGTTTGAATGCCCATCTAAGAGGTTTTCCAGCATAATGAATACATGCTGTAATAGGCCTCAATGTTCTTGCAGAGCGCAGTTACCTCGATGACACTGCTTCTGTTCAGGCTATTATGTGTTTATTCTACAGTATGCCTACAGTTGAACTGTCACTGTATTTATTTACTGCTATTTGGTTCCCACAAATACCCTTCTTACAGTATGTTCACATCAAAGAGCGAATGCATGATAACCAAAATTAAACATTATTAGCTATTTAAAACAGCAGAGCAGAGGACCCCAATTTTCTCTTTCACGAGCCACATGAACCAGCTCTGACTGGGAAATCACTGGCGTTCCCAGGCCAGTGTGGAGATATAATTTCTCCACCTAGTCCTGGGTCTTCCCCGAGGCCTCCGCCCAGCTGGACGTGCCTGGAACGCCTCCCTGGGGAGACACCCAGGGGGCATCCTTACCAGATGCCCGTACCACCTCAAACGGCTCTTTTCCACGCTAAGAAGCAGCGGCTCTACTCCGAGTTCCTCACAGATGACTTGGCTTCTTACCCGATCTCTAAGGGAGAATAATAATGCCTTAATAATAATGATAATAAGAAGAAAACGAGTATCAGCATATATTCTGTAGGGTGAGGGCGGGTGCCATTGTCATTGCAGTAAGATGCAGCTGTGGCATTTATTTGCTTTTGTTAGCAGACAGGGTCATGAGAAATAAGTCGACGGTCACTGTGTAGTGCCAGACGGCGGATGAATTATTCTGTTTTTAATTACCCCTTTCAACACAAGGCATGTTAGGCTGGCGTGGATAAGCACAGAGGTGCCTTTGCGCTAAACTTTATTCTGCCTCTGGGCGGAGCGCAGATGATATAGTCTCTCTCTGGCGCCCTCAGCATGTCATTTATGTGTATGGCATGTTGGCGGGCCCAAGCGTATTTTACCGTGCGTGAAAGTCATGTTTTCAGCTACAGATCACCACCCTTTGCTGTTTTATTGTGTTTAAAGGACCTCCTTCCTCAAATTAACTACACGCTTTTCTGTTTTCCAATTAAAGATACATTTGTCTTATTATATTTTGCAGTTAATTAATTGTTCACAATACGTATTACAGTTGTTTTCAGTCGCTAACAAGCGTTTGTCCAACCAGTTGTCAAATTTTCAAAACTCTAAACACAATTAGCACAGAATCGGTCTTTTGTGGCCATAACAGTCACACATTTCATGTCGTTTTCACACAATATGCAGTCAGTGAACACATTTCCACAATGCTTCCATTTTCTTAACAGACAAGCTATACCTCCCAACAAAATTATGGATTGTTTTTGTAAAAAAACTGTAATGTAAAAACGGTGGATTGCATGTTTTGGATGTAAATACCTGTAAAACTGACACGTAAAAGTCTATGCAGTTTTTGTAATGTCAACAATAGCCAGAATTTTGAATCATGGTGTACTTTGATTGACTGCATGTACCTTGTAAAGTGAAAACACGTGTTATTCTTTGACAGAATCATTTCATTTTGAGTCAGATTTCCAGTGTTTTGGTAAAGTTAGTGTGTGCAGAAAAGATGTGTTCTATTTTGAAATAGAAAGAGTTAGTATATATTTAACAAAATGTGTTTTTGAGAAGAAAATTATCCATTTGGCCAATTGTGTTTTGTAGGTGTGAGTCTGTGTTAAGAGTTTAGAAAAAGTATCTGAAGTATGGGTAAGCGCTTGTTAGCGTTTGAAAAAAACAGTATTATGCCAAATGTTTGTCAGTACTTATTTTACAGCATACGTACGTGAGATTTGAGCCTGAAAGTGGGACCTTTCCTATTCAGATGAAGCCAGGTGTTTCTGTAATGTTGATTAGTACGCACTGCTTCTTTAGCCGTTGCTCATTATTTGTCTGTAGTGTGTGGTGTTTGCAGGTGTGTGTGTGTATGTGTGCGTGTGTGTAGTGTGTGGTGTTTGCAGGTGTGTGTGTGTGTGTAGTGTGTGATGTTTACAGGTGTGTGTGTGTGTGTGTGTGTGTGTGTGTGTGCATGTGTGTAGTGGGTTGTGTTTGCAGGTGTGTGTGTATGCGTGTGTGTAGTGTGTGGTGTTTGCAGTTGTGTCTGTGTAGTGTGTCGGTGTGTGTGTGTGTGTGTGTGTGTGTGTGCGTGTGTGTGTGTGTGTGTGTGTATGCGTGTGTGTAGTGTGTGGTGTTTGCAGGTGTGTGTGTGTGTGTGTGTGTGTGTAGTGTGTCGCTGTGGGTGTGTGAGCATTAAAGCCCAGGTGTGTCTGGGAGAAGTGAGACCATTAGCGTGTCCACATTGAAGCCAGGGAACAATATCCCCCCTGTGACATTTATCTGGTCCTCAGAGCTCTCCCAAAATAACCCCACTATGTTGTTGTTTCAATTCCACGTGTCGATTCCGGGACACACACAGGTAGAATCCTTTGTTTATGCAGGAAACAATGGTTTGTGTTTGTTGTGTGTTCCCACCCCCCTTCCTGTCATAATGGTCTCATGGGGTGCCACGCCCATTCATATTATAAATACCCGTGGGCTATAGTGCTGTAGGCCCTGTGGCAGAGATTTATTGTAATTGTATCGTGGACTCCGTTGTGTTTTGTTCAGAATGACAGTGCTTCTTTATAGGATTTACTATATAAACCTGTGAACGGCCAGCTGCCAATAATACTGTCAGATAGACGCAGTTACAGTATGGGCAGTCATGCAGTATTTACTGTTAGAGAGAATGCCGTTATTCTGATTGTACTTCGCTGATCTTCAGGTACCGTAACACGTACTTCGATCTCTAATACAAATATATATATACATATGTAGTCTATATTCATATGCCTAGTCTTCAGCAACATTCACATTGGCGTTTGGCTGTAGCAGACACCCAGTAACGTCAACATTAGCATTTCACTGACATAGCTCTCTTCGCCTACGCTTTAGCTTGACCATCCGGCGAAACGTCAACGTTAGCATTTCACTGAGTTATGCCATACTTGGCTCTCCCTCCTACGCTAGCTTGACCATTCCCCCAGCCCACTGCAGACAGGTCACAGGGACGCACGTGTGCTCCAGTACACGCATCCGTATGCTCCCGGCCTGTGTGGTGAGAGCCACGGGGGACTTGGGTGATGGAGGGAGGACGATGTGTCATACTTTGATCAGTGTTCTCACTGGGAGGGGGGGGCTGGGAAATCTGCCTGGCATCCTCTGATAGCGACAGACATAATGTGTGGGAGCAGATCTGTGTACCTGAGGAACACAATCGAACACGTTCACAGACACGCACACACACACACACACGCACACACACGCACACGCACACGCACACACACATACAGTATACATAGACACAAACACACAGATCCACATACACATGCCTGCAGTTATGTGCCCATTGTCTATTCTCAGTGAGTTCTCACATGCACGCACACACACATGCACGCACACACATGCACGCACACAACATACATCAGCAACAATCGTCTTGCTAGAGCGGTTAAATGGAAATGTGCCTTCATGTAAACGAAAGAAGCAGTAGTTATTTCTGTTTTGAGAATACTTTAGCCAAATTGCTGCGCTTTTGAGGATGTCGGAGACACACCATAGCTGGGAGAAACCCAAACACGTCCTCCCGAAAAACTCCCTTCACCTCTTAATTGCTGCCTTCCGAAAGCGTCAAGTTGACAGTTTTGTCGGGAGTGTTGGCGGATGGATCGAGGACCAACCGACAAGGATGTCAGAGACAGACATGCCGGTGGGGGGAAGGAGTGGATGGGCCGGTAGGGGTGAACATTAATATGCTCTCCTTTAGCGCAGGGGTTCTCAAACTTTTCAGCTCGCGACCCCCCAAAATAACAGTGCCAGAGGCTCACAACCCCCCAAAATAACAGTGCCAGAGGCTCGCGACCCCCCAAAATAACAGTGCCAGAGACTCGCGACCCCCGCTATCCCCAGAGGTGGTAGAAGAATAACAGACATATTATTAATTGATAGTATTTTAATAGGCTAATAGCAGAATACATTAAAGTAATGTATACACTGTACTACTAACAATGATGGCTATACTATGCCATTTTAATCATTTTAATAATTTATTCAGGTAATTATTCATTAATTTCATCCCGTGACCCCCTCCTCTGTGTCTCCCGACCCCCCGGGCGGCAACAAACATCTCACTTGCCCTACACCATCTGGGTCTCTTCAATAATAATTATATGATAGTTTCCTAATGCTTTTCTCCCTATAATTTGACCACACGTGTGCAGTATAGAGAGGAGTACAGTCTGCCCTGAACAGGGACATCTCTGCAGCATTCTACTGTCACGTTGAGTGCGGCCAGTGTGAGATTACATTTGCGATTAGAATAGGTCACTTGCCTTTACAGCGTATAGTCTATCTATAGGCGATTCATCTTCTGTACTGCTGCAGTACAGATGCGTGTGCGTGTGTGTGTGTGTGTGTGTGTGTGTGTATGTGTGTATCACAGTAGACTAGTAGTTTGGTCAAGGGAGGACATCTGGGGTTGTTGCCCTGGGAAACCTAAATCCTCTCGTTTTGGACGGTGCGTTATGCTGAAGATGTTTGCTGTCCAGGGCTGCTCTGGAATGTGTGTGTTAGGTGCCATCTTAAAGAAACACTTATATAACACATTTATTAATGTTGTTTTTCTGTATTTGTTAAGGGAAGCCACACCTGTGCATGTATTCCCTCTCATTAAAGCACTCTGAGCTGCATTAACAAACACCCTGCGGTGCACGTAGGCTCTTTTTTCCATCATTTTTTTTACCTTTACTTAAATAACCAGTTTAATAATTAACTTTGCACGATGCCAAAGTGGCTTCAGGTAAGCAGCCACGCTTAACCTCGCCAGCAGAAAACAAGTATACATAAATGTGTACATCAGTTCGCTACGTTAGTTTCCCATTACGGTGCCGATGCAATGTAATTGGCTATGCTTAATAGAAACGGCCCTGTTAACGAGTTGCTTGCAGAGCAAACACTCTCTGACGAACGGCCGCACCCACTACCCCCAACCCCTCCAACCCCCCCCCCCCACGTGGCCGGTGCCATGCGAGGCTTTCTGCCCAGCTGCCTGTGTGTCTGTGTGGGCCCTCTCATCACTGCGGCCCCTGGCTTGGAGGCCCTGGCTGGAGACTCCCGCCTGCACACCCATGCAGTTAACCATGTAAATCTACTTACACCGCCAAACAGAACAGTGAGTGCGACATTGAGGTGTGTGGCGGTGGCAACCGGCTGGTTGCCGAGCAACGAGCGCTTGTGTGTGTTGTGCGTTGTTGTGTTGTTGTGTGTTGTTGTGTGTTGTTGTGTGTGTGTGTTGTGTGTGTGTGTTGTGTGTTGTTGTGTGTTGTTGTGTTGTGTGTTGTGTGTTGTTGTGTGTTGTGTGTTGTTGTGCACTAGCTATCAAAGACAGAACAAACGCTAACAAGCAGATGTGTCAGTACAATACTTTAATACACAGAATCTAATCTACATTTCAAGCTTCGGGAATTCTGTCAGGCGAGGAGCGTTGGCTCTCATTAGAACAGGTTGACCCTCTCTTTGTTACCGCTGTGTGTTTACTTTGCTTGACAGTATAATAGGCAAGCTTTCTATCTGACCAGGTACTGGTTAATATACAGTATGTGGAGGTAACTTCTATCCAATTTATTCCCAGTTTTCTTTGTTAGTGTGGCTCTTTGGTGTGTGGAATTATAAAATGGGTGGGGCTCTGTGTGGTGTTGGAGGAGCTAGGCTCTGTTATTGTTTGGCTTCAGATCTCTTTCTTGTCCGTGTGTGTCTGTCTCGGTATATACATTTTAAATGATTCCTACAGAAGGGATTCGCACAAAGACCATCGCACTTATTAAACCGTCACTGGGAGTCTTTAAGGCGCCAATTATTTGTCACGATCCTGAAGGCCAACCGCTTTAACTGATTTACCTCCCCGGTATGTGCATATGGAGCTGTCAGTCATGATAATGTTACAATGAGCTTGGCGATACACTTCACAGACTTGCACGTGCGCGCTTATGCACAAGCACATGCACACACACGCACGCACACACAGGCACATGCACACGCGCATACGCACACAACAACGGCAAGAGCAATTGAGAGGGACACGTTATGATTGCCTGTCAGAATTCTCTAATTATATGCAGTAAGGATGGATGGAAAAGAAACACACAGAAAGAGGAGATTTGGGTGTGTCAATGTCTTTGTGGAGTCATTAAAATTGTTTGTAATTATCACTGTTCCCAAGAGAAGTGTAAGACTTGTGCTGATACTGTATGGCTCACGTCATATGAAGTGGACCATGTCATTGGTTTCACAGTATATTATATATCCTCTCTTCTGCTCCTCTGCTCCCCTCTTACAGGATCCTCTCCCCTTTCCTCCTCTCCTCTCCACTCCTCCCACCCCTTCCTCTCCTCTCCTCTCCCCTTTCCTCCTCCCCTCTCCTCTCCTCTCCTCTCCTCTCCTTTCCTCTCCTCTCCACTCCTCCCACCCCTTCCTCTCCCCTCCTCTCCTCTCCTCTCCTCTCCACTCCTCCCACC
>JAODTR010005753.1:0-11192 GCA_025399935.1 Amblyopsis rosae
GGGAAGACCCAGGACCAGGTGGAGAGATTATATCTCCAAACTGGCCTGGGAACGTCTCGGGATCCCGCAGTCAGAGCCTGATGATGTTGCTCAGGAAAGGGAAGTTTGGGGTCCCTTGCTGAAGCTGCTGACCCCGCGACCCGACTCCGGATAAGCGGAGAGGATGGATGGATGGATGATGGATGTTGGCTGGATTGTGGATCAGCAACAACCAAACCTCACACCATTTGTCACAGCCTAATAACTTGACTTAAAGCAATAGTCTGACCACCCTAACTCAGACAGAGCCTTGACATGGAAGGCCTCTAAACTGCTTAACAGGTACCTTTCCCTATAGACACAACCTTTAACAGCACTACAGTAAAGAGCATGTTCATGCACAAGGAAATAAACTAAACGAGTACATTCCTTTTAGCTTTCACTCCACTCCGAGCATGACGGACAGGTTGCTATAGATGGAAAACCTGGTTGCCTCTATGAGTCGTGCAAAGTGAGCATGCAAAAAACCTGTTGGAGCCAAGCTGTGGTGCGGAATGTTGAACTACTTAGGGTGCGAGCAATGACTTTGATGCTCTATGAACCAGACACACCACTCCATACATACATGTGACCACAGACATAGCAAACCAACACATGGGGTTTCCAGAAACTATCCCAACGATGTTCGGCACTCAGTGTTGGGTTTGTGTTGTTTTAAGAATGGACACATCCCCCTCGACACATGGCGGACCTGTGTGTATGGGCCATATGAATAGACAGGAGGGCAGGAATATATTGATGTGGTGTTTTGACAGGGTTTGGGAAACAAAGAGATGCTGCTGAACTATGTACACCTATTGTCAAAAGCCTACATCTTTTATTGTTTTGCTTACAAAGATGTAGAAGTATTGCTATGACTCAAATGGTAGTTTCAGCCAGCTATTGAGCTATTAAGTTGTTTAAGTTAAAATAATAAATCAAAATCTTCATTATTTTAATTAAGCTACATGCATTTAAAGACATGTAATGATGAGTGTCACTGTATTAAATTCCATAATTGTGATTTTTTTCTTGTGATTTTGGCTAATGAATTACAAAGTAAATAAGCAACTGATTGCGATTTTATTTTCTTTATTTATTACAGATATGCTGATAAAATTATCATACAAAATAATTGGGATTACTTTACCTTTTTAAATAAAACTTATAAAAGTGGCACTGAAAATGTAAAAACGACAAAACAATTGAAATAAATCACGGACAAGGACAAATTCTCGTCCTTTGGGTAATCTGATATGTCATCTTCAATAATGTCAGGAGATCTAGCCTTAGCTGCTCTGGGTATGCCTTCTGTGCTCTTCTCTATCTCTCTCTCTCTCTCTCTCTCTCTCTCTCTCTCTCTCTCTCTCTCACACACACACACACACACACACACACACACACAAACGCACAAAGCCATACAATTAATATAATATCTGCAGTCATACACAAAACACAATACATGCATCACAATTTTGGCAATGCAAACCATAACCTCAGTGAAGCACACAAACCAATAAGAAAGAGTGCGCCTGTATAAAGGTGAGTATGTGGATGATGTCAACTAAAGTGGTATCTAGTAGTAGACGGTACATGTTTCCTTATAAAACAACATAACATTCTGTATACATTTTCGATTAATAACAACCAAGAATGTTATATACAAAAAAGCTGAACTCAGTCTACTACACAATAAACTACGTACCATATTTAAAAAGAGTCAGATTTTTATTTTGAAAGCCATATTAGTGAATACGATCAAATAAATAAATGTTGAACATAGCTAGTATTATGATGAGTAAAGCAAACTGTAGCAGATGTACAGTACTGTAAATGACTGTAAATGCAATAGCATATATATATTCAAATTGGCTTTGTATGCACTTCAATTTTGACAATATAACCATAGGCTACCACAATTCACAAAACATCTAAACTAATATAACTACAATTATTGACTGTTGATCAACATACCGTCTATTTAAACTTCAACTGAGCTGCCAACATGAAAAACTTTAAAACTGACCATGCAATTTGCATTATTTTAGCCTGTTTTTATCTAATCAAGTAATGCAATCTAATGCATAACGTATAACTAGCATTGCTCACGTTGTTCGTATTTTGTCTGGGAAAATAAAAGTTTACAGTACCTTTTGTGTGCCTTAAGAGTCGCCTCCAATGCTTTCATACGGCTGCCCTCCTTGGGTCTACTCGCGCTGGCGTCAATGAGTCGCGGGGCCGTCGCACCCTCCGCTGAGCGCCAGTATCATGCCGCGGGATAGAGTTTGGGGCGGTCCGAGAATAACAAGACCTACTTTTACACTTCCAACATTTTTATGCAAATAGGATTGTAGGCTATTATATAACTACAAAACAATGCATGCTTTTTGTGAAGTTTAAGAGGCTCGCCAGTAAAGACAGGTCTACTGTCAAGATGGAAAAGACAGCCGACACCTTCGCGAAGTAGTCAAATTCAAGATAGGCCTACATCCAAGTTTACATAGTTTACAGGCTACTACACACCTATAGTAAAAGTAATAATAGTAAAAGATTATAGTAGCCCAAATAGTAATAATAGTAAGTGGAAATATCTGTAGGCTGTGAACTACAGTACTGAACTGGCTTATGTGAAGTCTGTCTCTCAGTTTCCCCTTCTTTGATTGTGATATGATAATCACTATTTATGTAGTGAAGAGAGAACAAACGTGTCTACGAGAAGCACAAGAGCATGCTCACACATGCCACAATCAGCTCTCACTTCATGATGCGTTTTATGCACAATGTGGGAACTAAACTTGTAAACTTCAACAAGATTTCATAATGCTATTAATATTGCATTCAAATGCATCACATACATTTGTGTAGCCTAGTTGCAGAGGGAAGGAACAAAGTTTAAAATAGCCTATATTGTGATCTTGAACTAGATATGATATGAGATTTGTGTGCTTGAGGAATATCAGGAGTATCATTCAAAATATAGACATTGTCTTGCCATAACGGTGGTGAATGGGGCATCAATTAAGAATTGCTATAATTCCAGAGGACATATGCCATAGGCCTAAACAAGAACTAGGCCTAATTAACACTAACAAGGGCCCATGATAATTTTTATATAAACTCTATATATATTTCTCTAACATGAAAACTATTTTCCTTCACATCGGCGTTCATTAGTCAAATTCAACGTCAGAATCGACTGGAATCAACCATTGCAAAGACCGGCAAAGTCTGAGTGGGACTAGATTATCCTCAAAATGGGCTTCAGTGGCGGAGGAAAACCATAGAAAGTGGAAGCTCACAGCGCAGATTACGTCACGAGCCTGGCGACAGAATGTCTGAGTGAGGCGAAAGCAAGCTGCACGTGAATGTGAAATCTGGGAAAACAGTGCGAATCGCGAGATTGATGAGAAGATGCTAGAGGGAAAGACAAAAGATCCGTTCAAATGTCTGCAAATTGGATTACATGTCTATTTGAAAGAGAGAGTGTTGGCCGTATTCTCTCCCCTCTTGTAATTTCGCAGTGTGCTTTCCAGAAATTGCGTGCAAAGAATGCAGAAGGCATGCAAGTAATTGCATTTATTGTCAAGATAGTGAGGTTCTGAGGCAAATAAATGAATCATTCCAATTGATCTGGAGTGTGTGGTCACCTTAAATAAAGGTTATAATCCAATAATATTAGCCTACTGTATTTAAAAGTGTATTGCAAATATGACAAGAAAATAGCTACATAAAGTAATTATCTGAGTGTTTTCTATACTAGTGCTTGGTTACAGTCTTCCTAATATCTTCTGCAAGCAGTTGTGTAAAGTACTAATTGCATTAGAAGGGATTAGATAATAATTTAAAATGTGAATTTTAAATAATGTGCTGTATATAGATCCACTGCGTTACCACAAAAGGATATAGTTTCTTTAGTATTGTATTAATTAGTGATTATCATAAAGCTGCCTCCCCCTCCCGCTCAACAACTAGACATGCTGTAGTGCATGAGGCTGAAAGTGGAAGCACCCGGTTGACAAGACCCATTGTTAAGCCATCACACAGTGGGACACCAGCCACTGATAGAGGATAGAGAAGACCTGCCGTGAGGTCAGCATCTTCCCATCTCCCACACTCTGACACAGCCCCATCAGCAGTCACACGTGATGCGTGGTGGCGGGTCTACAGATCTTGGCCTGGGCCCGGCAGGTTCTGCTCTGGCGTACCCATGTGCCAGCCACCAGAGCTGTGGGCCCTGGACTTCAAGTTATGTAGTGTGACGGAGATCGTCTGTCCCAGAATCGAACCCCGATCTCCCACGCAGAGAGCGGCCGCTCTACAAGGCAGGCTAAAAGCCACAGGCTCTAGCCTGCGTCGCCAGAGCATCCTATGAGGCGTCGGAGAGTGAGGATTAACTTAACTGCACAGCTACCTGCTGGCCACCGTTACAGTAGCATGGCCTCCTTGGTGACATGGTTTCCGATTCCAAATAGGTAACATTTTATTTAAAGGTGTCATAAGCGATGCTGGAGAAAGCCGTGCAAAAACATCTCTCCCTTCAATGCCATAGGCCAGGGTTCTCCCTCAGATGCTCCGCTACCTAAATTTGACAGGCATTGTCAAGGCTGGGATAGTGTTGTGTAGTGTGTGGTCTGCACCACTTTGTTTGTGTTCCTATTTACAGAGCCAGGCCTGTGTAAACACTAGAGTTTGTCCCACAGCACATAGAACTGACAGCTAGTGCACTGTGAGGAGATATTGGCAGAATTTGACAAAAGTGTATAGTTTACAATCCCTGACTCCACCTTTTAATGCGCACCAGTGTTGCAGCCAATATTCTACACCCTATCTGTATCTACAATAATAACCAATTTGGTGAAGCTTTATAGGTTTTCTGAAGTCCGAGAGAAAATCAAATCAGCTTAACCCGTGTCAGCATCAGCCTTGATCATGATGGGAATGAATGTAAGATATAGCATGGTCAAGCTCCCTGTAAACAGCCCATGCCACATCTCACGTCTGAATCATCACCACAAGGGTATAAAGCGATATCCCCTAGTTAGGACCAGAGCCATGGCAGTGGGGGCTTATATCTCTGCTTCAACATCTATTCCTCTGTGCCTTCTGTATTTACTATCCAATACCAAAAAACTGTATGGGGTGTGCTGCACATCTAATGAAAGATACTGGTCTCGTGTAACTATTTCCTCAATTATCTTTTAGTTTAGTGTTTTTAGATTAGTGTTGTGACCAGGGGGTATCCCCCTCAGTACTAGTGGGGCCTATGAGATGGGAGCTGGCACAGGCCCGGAGCCATTTAGAAACATTGGACCACTGCCTGTCTCTACCCAGACAGTGGAAGAGTGGACCTGAAGGGTTGGGATTGATTACAGCATAGCTCCACAGACTTGCATGAATTAGCACGGGGCTGAAATGCCTCCCGATGACTGACACGCATGTGTTTAGGTGACGCTCTTGCACGCGCCCAATTCATTTACCCCCCGCACCCCCCCACAAGAGATCTGTTGGCAGGCCCATTAACTTTTTTTGCAGCAACGAAGGCATGGCAGCAGAGCATCAGGCTGGCTCACATTTCAAAGGGGCACCTTGCTATCCACTAGTCCTTCTGGAAATAATGTCTGGGGTGGCAATATTTGAATGTTATCTCCAAGGGCTCTGTGTTTTCCCCCACCTCCATCGCCTCTGCACACTGCATAAAAAGAGAGGCAACTCACTAATAGGACACACAGAGGGCGTCACTACAGCGATTGTTCACTGCCATTGTTGAGCTCCATAAATGCCCTTTTTACATGAAAACATTAATGGTTTATGGAGTGGTTTCACAAACTAATGTGTGTAGAGACAAATTATCCAATATAATGAATAGGATACATCACCTAACATGACACCATATCATTCTCTCTCTCTCTCTCTCTCTCATAGACAAACATGGATGATTGTTCTGAAAGCTCTTCATACACCCTTGAGGGATTTCATCACTCTCTCTCAGCAGACAATGAGCTATTTCTAACCTAAACCCCCCTGTGTAAAATGAGACTCCCTTGTGGACTGCCAGCTGTGTTGAACCCGCCCCTAGTCCTCTGCCACCCTCCGCTCTCTTAACCCCGAGTGAATAGACCCCATGGGCTGGTTATGGAGGGTGATCTGCCCTGTTCCCCTCCCGAGGTGTTGTGTGGGCCCAGGACGTGTAAACCAAGCTTTTGTCTATACATGGATCTAGACACAGCTGCCACAGTCACTTGCTGGACAGAAAGCTAGGGATAGCACAGCTGTCAGTCAAAGGCTGTTTAGCGGCCTTTTCTACAAGGGGGGTGGTGACATGTTGAACTTCAAACAACTGTGAAGGCTTGTCTCTGGCTGGACACATGACAGTGCACCTGTATCTTTTCAGGCAGCTGGCCCTCGCTGCACAGGTGCTTCTGTCACATATACAGGGAGGGAATGAGTGTCAGCCTAAACAACAAGCTATCTTGCATATGAATGCTGCTTCGCACCTATGTCGCCATAGTTCCAGCCAGGCTATTAGTAACATTGTTCATTAAAGTATTATTCATGCATATAACGTTATAATTTGGAATCTGTTTTCATCCTGTGTATATAAAAGACCACCTGAGGATGATCTAATGGAGGAGATTGATGCCAGCTGCTGAAGTACGGTGTTTTTGATGAGGCGATGAAGTAAAACTAAACATGTCACAGAAAATGAGGCCAAAAAATGGAATCATTCGAACTTAAGGTCTAGACTTAGGAGTGAATTTTAACTGGGAGATGAGCAATCTTTAAAAGACTGAATTTTAGACAGTAAGATCAGATGCTTAATGAGCTAAACCTGCATAATAGCCTGCGTTGATGCTTGTTTTCAAATACATATTTCCATACAACATTTTCAAGGCCATATTTAAGGATATATGCAGTGAAAAGGACATATCTAGACCTGTAGTGTCATTGAACACTTTGGTGGATTCAAAGACAGAATTGACTTGACAAACACCTTAATCCACTGGATGGAGGCACTGTGACAACAGTTTAGACTGAGTTGTCCTTTGGGGCTCCCACCATTCAAAGATACTGTATGACAGATTGCAGAACTACACTAAGACAAACCTCCTTATCTCTGATCTATTGGAAACATTTAGTAACAATATGCCCACCTAAATCAAGATAGATGCTCAATGCAGTTCTATTGTGTTCAACAAATCAAATGTGCATCCTGTTAGCTACATCATTAAGCAGATGTTCCTGTCCTACACCCTGGGTGATGTCATATCCCAGGAGAGTGGGGGGCAGGGAGAGTCTGTACATCTGGAGCTGCCTGGAGCATTGTAAGTGATAGCAATCATGACATCACCCTTTCCTGGTTTAGCCCCTGAAGACAAATCTTTAGGACAAAAATAGACCTCTTCCCCAAACAAAATAGTGATTAATGATTTGGATTTCAGCTAAATTATTATATCAGCCAGTTATATCTTAAAGATTTAGAAACTATCAGAAATTAAGTGATGCAATAATTGATAAGTGACATTTTTGGGAATATACTGTTTGTACAGTAGGCCTAGGCCTACAATCTATAGGTGGTGAATTTTCCCATACTTTTCTAAACTCAGATGTATAGCCAACATCTTAATCACTTGAAACTGAACATGTGTATGCCTATATTTCAAAGATCATCTTCCTACAATAAAGGAACAGTACTGTAACAAATGGGAATGATTTCGTCCATAACTCTGTGAAAGCTTGAAACTGTACCTGAACACTGATGTCATTGATGTTTAATTGATCCCTACGGTCACAGCTGTCCTTGGACAGACAGGTGTGTATAAAAATATTGAAAATGACTGTGATTGCCATAACTTTAATTTGTGGACTGCTTGTGTTTAAGCATGATGTCGTGCAGTCTGCAGAAAGCCACGTGCACTATCAACAGCCTATATTATACAAGTATTAGGGAAAGAGCATAGATCAGGATAATTTATTAGGCCTACACAACTGTGTAAACCTGAAAGTGTAGCCCAGCAAAAATACCGTTCAGTAACCACTTTGATAAACCAACCTGGAAAAGCTCAGTGTAGTCGCATGAGAAAGGCACATTTTTGCTTTTCACTTGTTTGACAGGCTATTTATTTTCCAAATTTTTATTTTATTTTCAAGTGCCATTTTCTATTTTTCATAAAATCTATTATTCCAGTGTGTGCTTTATTTGGGTCGTTAGGTCCAGGCTACATGGTGTAGATTTTAATAACATTTTAAATGATATTGTGCAGGAAAAGCCATTTTACAGCCTGCAGACATAAAATAAAAGTCACCTTAATAGCTGGATATCTCTTTTTCTTTTTAATTTACATCATACGTTTAGAGCCAATTGTATAAATTAACACAAATACTGACGTTTTTAGTTTGAGCTTGTGTAGATTTTGAGCCCCATCTAGTGGTTAACTAGTGATGACACTACAATATGGGCTCAGTATTTACAAGTGACGTCACCATGGATACGTTTTGAAGTTATTTTCTAGGGCCGAACCCCACCCACTCCCAAACATCACAATTTACTCAAATACAATACCAAAACGAATGCATTAAAGGAGAATTTCAGATGTTAAAATCATTTAATGTTATGACCTCAATTCACGAATTAAAAAATAAATACGACAGTACATGTGCAGACACGGGAAATTAGTTGATTTATTCATAAGATATTCTCTTTAAAAATGACATGACTTGTTTTTAGGACTGCTTGAAAAATGCACCTTCAATGGGCATGATGTGTGTATGCTATATGCCGGTCATCCAAGCATCGTAAATTCAGCGTTTCCCAGGCCGTTCCTCAGTGAATCCACAAGTGGAATGAGATCCTAGTTTTACAACTAGCTCACTAACCAAGAGTTAAAACATTTAGAGCAATGGATCATTAGCATGTCAGAGATTAGCATATCGTCAAAACTCCTTCAGTGGAGGCTGCTGAGGAACAGAGTGAGAAGCACTGTTAAACCACAGACCCTAAACATGGGAGCTTGATGCTGGGTCTCAAAGACACCTCCATTATTTTCCCTCCACAGCAGATGAGGTGTTGAAGACTGGTGGAGGAGGAGGAGCTTGCTCTCTCTTATGGAGGGAATGGATCATTAGTCATCCAGGAAGAAGTAGTTTCCACTCTTCTTCTGCTCCACATCCTGAATTGGTCGAAAAAAGGTTACAGGTTAGCAGGAACAAAAAATAATAGATTTATAAAAATTAAAAAACACATCCATTGTCAAATAAAAATCTTTAAAACTGTCCAATGGAGAAATGTTAAATACTGTTCACAGCATTACATACCTTTATGGAATTCATCTTGTTGATTCTTGGTCGGAAGTTGTTAGGGTCTCTCCTGAATGTGATCTCCAGCTGTGACAGGAACTTGTTCATTCCAGCCAGTAAGGACTGTGGCCTGTTGAAATGAGCATACATCACAAGTATTTAGTTAACACCATCTATTTCCTTTTGGCACCTAATGTATAGGCCAAGAAATAGTCAAACAATGACAATCACTTTTGCACTTGCATCCATTTGTAACAAATTAAAGATTAAATCTCAGGCGAGTTAAGTCAGTAAGCCAATGATAGGACCTTACAGGGGCCTTGAATGCTATATAATGAAGACAGGTTTACCCCACTCATAGACTTTACTTGGGCGGGCTGCCCAGGTTTATTAACGGCCACAAAGTATTTGGCAACCCATCTTAGCATTATATTGTTATTTTTGGTATCTGTCCAGGAAAAAGGTGCCATCTGTGATAAAGTAAATAGTGGACAATCTCTCCTCAATCTACACACCTCATGCTAAATTTATTTAAAGTAATGTTTCTGTTTAAATAATATTGAGCGCGAAGAACACCTGCCGCATATGGCCTGCGCTACCACTAGAGAGTAAAGTTGGGTTGGTACCACGCAGTGGAAAAGCATGTCGCGGTGGATAAATTTGCTTGAATAATAAAAATGCTTTTGCTTAACCAATTCAGCATTTTAATTAGCCACTGACAACTGAGATAACTATAAGATACGTTGACTTTAAAACTACTTTCATTTATTTCATTGCAAAGTGTACAAGCTACCGTTATTTCTGTCATGGAGAATGCCACACAGCAACAGAGTAGCATCTCTGCACACTGAATAGGAAAGCGATCGGAAAAAGGCTGAACATTTTAATAGACTGAAATATTTTACCCATTTAAATGATCAACTTAGTGCAATGCTGTGTTCGTTTACAATAACTGTCATTTTAGCGACAGGCTTATTCTCTTAACAGTCTCACCTCTGTATTCAGACTTGGAGGAAATTGACCCATCGACTTCAAAATAAAAGCTCCACATTTGTATTTAAACATCTCTATGAAATAAAGCCTATATTACATTTCTCTAAGGGTTATTTACAATAGGCCTAGTTGATAATAGACAGCCTGCTCCCCAAACCTATCTTAAGCTTTATAGACACACTACTGTATGCATTTTATTGCTACCTCTTTCTGAGAAATACAATGTGATATGCCTATAGCCTGTTTAGCAATAGTAAGGGTCTACTGATGATCAAACACAAAGAGGGATTTTAATTTATACAAATGTAAATAAATTGTAGGAGATAATTTAAACATGTTTTATTTGTTTTACCTATGCCCCCACATCGATCCAACTGTTTGTCATAACTTGAATTGTCGATATATACGTCATGACTACTGTCCTAAAACATGAATATTATGTTCATACTGCACAATCAATGTAGCGTAACATGAGCAGATTACATGGACAGTGCGGGGTAGACAAAGAGACAATCTATTGCATAGTAAATCCTTGACCCCACCCCCCTTCACGCTGCATATATTTCAGCGCTATGGGAAACACTGGAAGACGACCATGAACAATATGAGCCATAGGACTGTTACTTACGTGTTTGCAGCGGTGCTCTTGGAGGGAAGACCATCAAACACAATGACACGGTCAGCCAGGTAGGTGGCCATGATGAAGTCGTGCTCCACTACAAAGGCAGTCTTCTTAGCATGCAAGATAAAGCTGTGGACAAAGACAGCCTCATATCATCTAGTGCAGGGGTTCCCAACGACCGGCCCCCGGACCGGTGCCGGGACGCAAAGCACTACCCACCGGGGTGTGGGTAGCTAAAAATAAATTACGTACAGTGATGACTAGG
>JAODTR010005754.1:0-11192 GCA_025399935.1 Amblyopsis rosae
ATGTCAGAACACCGGGTCACGAAGATATTTCAAATATGCCTGCCGGTCCGTAGTCCAAAAAAGGTTGGGAACCCCTGATCTAAAGCACATTTAAAATAGGTTGATCACTTGATACACAATGACAAGCTGTGTGCACTTTAGCTGGTTTTGCAGATCTCTCTGTTTTTGCTGTGCTAGTTAGTGATAAAGTGCGGGTATGAAGGTAATACCAGCGCTTTGGTTTGGCCCAGCTGCAAAGTTACCCTGTATTTCTTTGTTTTGCCTACACTACTATATGACACCATGCGTGATTATCTCTCTCTCTCTCTCCTTCTCGCTCTCTCTCTCTCGCTCGCTCTCTTGCTCTCTCTCTCTCTTTCCCTCTCGCTCGCTCTCTTGCTCTCTCTCTCTCTCTCTCTCTCTCGCTCTCTCGCTGATAAGTTTCCATTCTCCTGCTCCATTTGACTATGTTTCTCTTTGTCTGCTGATTTCTGTTTTCCTTTCTGGAGATAATTGCGTTGCCACATTATTGTATCAAAGGTGTGCATGTATAGAATGAGAGGTTAACCTTGAAGGAACTGAAATCGGCAAGGTTAAAAAAGTACTCCACTGTTCTCTCATCGCTTTGGAATAATGGCGTTAGGAATCTTAAACAACACCACACTTTCCCTCTCAGAGCCTCGAAATATTGAATATACTCTGTTCCCAGTCCTTAGTCACCACCAAGGCCTTAATGTTACTGTTACATTTCAGAATGATAACAGTTGTCACATTGGAACATTTGTAACATTAAAATAAAGTCACGTTATTATCTTCCCAAAAATAGATATGTAACTGTTTTTTGAATGATAACATCTGTCGTTTCCCATCATTAGACTTTCAAGGCAGCGCTCTAAGTTATTGTTTGGTATGGTTCACATGTCTCCCAGGCCCAAGCAGAGGTCAGGGTAAACACATTCAACCCGGGGACCTTGGAAGTGTCAAGGCTGCAGATAAAGGCTTCAGTCGGCTTTACAGTAGATAGAAAGGAGTCACCAGTCAGAATAACATTACAGTTCAAGGGCCGGTGATAGTAACAGAGCACAACTCGTCTGCAGTGGCTGTTGACATTCAGTCCTTAGTCAGTATCTGTCTGTCTCTCTCTCTCTCTCCTTCTTGTTCTGCGTCTGTCCCTTTGAAGGCTAGACAAGCCTACCTCTCTCCTTCCCTCTTCAGATTCCTCTCGGCCCCTCCACCCGTGTGCATAATTGCCTTGTTTTTCTCCGGTGCAGATGTTTCTTCAAGGGCATGCAGTGGTTTGCTAGTCAATACGGACCAGTCTCTCTCTTTAATTACAGAACATGAGGGAGGGAGTGCTGTCTGTTAAGCCTGCTACCTCTCCACCACTCTGGGCCTGCTAGTGCCTCGGGGGAACACACAAGGATCCTTCTTCCACGTATTTGTTTACCCACTAGATACAGATTCGGCTTAAAACTACCGCGATGAATAGTGGATTTAGATCAAGCCCCTTAATGGGGGATATAATGACACGATCTGTCGGCTGGGGTGCAGCAGGTTTAGGCTAATATGGCGGGGTGCTTGTGGCTGCGTGGTGGCCTAGAAGAGCGGAGATTTGGAGCGGCGGTTCTGTGCACTTTTTTTTTTCAGTGGCAGGCAGTGATGCGTTGAGGGGCCCTCACGGTGGAGCCGTGCTGCTAGAGGGAGGGGCGGGGGGGGCACGAGGGGAGATGTCGGACAAATGTCAGCTCTGTGCGCTCGCCGGCGAAGCTATCGCTAACAAATGTGAGTTTTTTTGGTGGGGTTTTTAAACAAACATCCCCGGTCTTTCTTCATCTGTGTAACCCCCTTCACCAGCCCCCCGCTGTCTGTTACAGTCCCTCCCTGCGTTCCTGGGTTTCTTCTTCTACTCCCCTTGTCTGACATTACACTGGTGTCTGCTTTCCGCGGGTCTTATCGGTGACTGTTAACAGTGACTGTTAACACCTCTGGCTGCCACATATCCCGACTGTTTCACTTGACGTCGTCATTTCGCTCACCACTCCGATAGAAGCCAACCAGTCCTCTTGGCCGGCGCTAGCGTTTGTTTTTGAGCGTGGTATGGGTCATGTGACTTTAGTGCGCTCCTGCCGGCCTCTTTCGAATGGCCTCCTCAGGTCTCTCTGCGTTCCTGCCCCGCATAATCCACCCTCAGAGCAGAGCCAATGCCAGGCAAGTGTGAGGCCCGTTATGGGCGCTTGGACAAGCGGGGAAGCACAGTGCCCGCTTCAGCACCAGTTAGAGGGCAGGCTACTCTTTTGCAGCGCAACAGGGAGGCATGCGTTTGCAAACTTGCCCGTCCTCACATTGCTTGCATTGCTCCTTTTAATATGTGGGAATATTAGCTTACGGAACGCACTGCCACTTGCGCTCGGATTACAAGTCCAATTTCTCAACCAACACCCATGTGTGTTTGTGTGTGTGTGTGATTATTTTATGAACGCAGTGTTCCAATTGGTATTAATCAAACATTGGTGATAGGCAGAGCTCTCAATCAGTCATAATGTAAGTTTGGTGTAAGATCTGTTGTGTTTACATTCCCGCTGTGTTTGGATGCGTTGCAGTGGGTAAGTATGAAGTGGAGCCTGAGCCATGTGTTAAACCCACCAGAGCAACGCTATTTAGATAGCTGGGAGTTGGCGTTTTGTACTGGCCTGGGGACGCCATGCATTTCATCAATGCCTCTTCTCCTCTTGTTTCTGTGTGAATGCTTTGACCTGATCCTTAGCAAAGCACTGCTTGACACCCTTGGAAGGTCAAGCGTGTTCATACATGACAGTTACACATGACATTTTGGACATGTCAGTGTTATTGTGCAACTCACCGTGTGAATCAGACATGCAAAATAATTGAAGGATGGTGGGATAATGCAGGGACAAAGCCCTTCATGCAACCTTTTATTTATATGCATATGAACTAGTGGATGTTTTCCATCCAGGCTCAGTAAGCTAATTTGTATTCCCCCCAAATTGTTTACAAAGTAATATAAATTAATTGCAGATGGAATTCAGTTCAACACATTTGTTCCATATTCTGTTTAGGAGCTTTTTCTTAATTTATTTACAGTACAGAATGAGATTACTCTAGTTGTCATCCTTTAGGATTTATGGTTCCCCTGCGTTCCAGGTGTAGGCCATATAGGGTCTGAGGCGTTACACCTCCCCTTTAAGTGGAGTATATAAGGTTGAAATTCCTACTGGCTTAGTCATTGCAGTCGTGAGGGGTTGAAGAGGGGGAAACGCATAGTACAGTCCAGACCATTTTCAGAGCTGCGTACGTGACATAGCCTACATTACAGAGAGCGCTTGTGGGGGAATTAGCTGTGGCTAAGCATTATCTCACGTAGTGTTTCACATACAAGTGTTTCTTGATGGATCCAAGGGTCGCTGCGTTTGCGTATCATTTGTGTGCCCGCCCCTGGAAATCATCCTGAACAATAGAGAACATTTGTAATTTTTAATAGCTTTTCTGAGGCTTATCCAAGACACTGGAAGCAGGGAGTGCTGTAGGTGCAGCTACACACACACACACACACACACACACACACACACGCACGCACACCCACACACACACACACACACACACTCTTTAGCACAGGCCTGGCTAGCTCCACAGTGCTAGTCTTCCCTGTGCCGCCGCTAATCAATGGCATCAATGTTGAGGGCAAACACAAGTGGATGCGATCAATGTGTGTGAGACACGCTAGTCGTGTCAGTTTAACCCTGCCCTTGCCGGCGCTAGTAGTACTGCTAGCACGCATTCACCTTTGTTTATTTCCCTAGAGGCCGGGAAGGGGGAGCTATCAATTGGCCATATCGCCACTCCATGGTGCCATTAAAGTAAATATATGACAGAAGGCAAACAATACTATCTTCATTGAAGCGCCCCTGTAATCTTATTTGTGTCTGCTTGAACAAGAAAGCCTTTGACATGGGAAGGAGAGTGAGACTAAGAGAAATAGAGTTATGTACACACCTGATTGGATAGCAAGAACAGTTGTATTAGCACTGATGCCATTGTGTCATAAACATAACAAACATTTACTCATTCAGCAGGCATTCTACACCAAAGTGACACATACACACACACACATGCACACACACACATTGTCAATACTTGCTGAAATGGTAATACCTAATTTTGTAATTTTTGAGGGGTGAGAACCAAAAAGGCGGAAGTTACATTTTGGGAGAAACGGAGATGTATATCAAATTAAAGCTCTTGATGAGCTCTTTCTACTGCCAAAAGGGCACAAGTGAATTCTTAATAAATTTGGAGTTATTCATTAAAAACACAAATACTTTACTGAACACACTAAGCTAGTTGGTGTCAAAAGGTGCCTTTTGACATTGAGAAATGTATATTTGGAAAGCATGTGGTAAGGATGTTTTGTTTTATTTTAATTTTATCACAATAGATTTTATGTTATTTATTTTAAACTGTGTGTAATGCTTTGTTCATATTGTCATCACATGGGCCTTACATTTAAATAAAATGGTTGGTGTCAAAAAGGCGCATGTGTATTTTAACATTTTGTTTTGGCCCTCCTGATGGAGAAATGTCACAAACGCTCCTCTGGTTCTCACCCCTCGATTTGTAATTTAAAAAACTATTACAGTAATGCTTTATTAAACATCACACTATATTATAAGACTGACCCTGGTCAGTAGCACTGGGCGACACGGTGGCCCTCATAGCAAGAGGGTACCGGGTTCAAACCCTGGTCGTCCCGGCCTTTCTGTGTGGAGTTGGCATGCTCTCCCCTTGTCCGTGTGGAATTCCTCCGGGTGCTCCAGTTTCCCCCACTATCTAAATACATGTTAGGTTCACCCTCCAGCCAGTGCCATCTGACCAGTGACACTGGCTCCAATCTGGTCTGCCTTAAGGGATGGGTTAAATGCAGAGGATGAATTTCATGACAATAAAAGCACCTTTACCTTTTAGATACAATGTTGCTTGCAAGTTTATTGATTAGCATTCCAAGAGCTTGGACATATACCACGTACAACAGTGAGATAGCTACTGTAGAATATGATATTTGTATCCTTCCACTTCTTTCTTTGTTGGTGCTATGAGGTAGAGAGCTCAGTATCGGGGGGGTCCAGGTGGGTCTGTTTGAGTCTCCTGCAACAGCTGGGATCAGGAAAGCTGTCCTGACAGCAGTGTGAGGTCACAGAAGGGTCGCACAGCAGCCGACCAGCGCTTGCGCACCCGAAACGAAGGTGTGATGGCTGAGATGGACTTAAACTGGCTCAATATGACCTCCTGCCACTAGATGTCACACTAAGCGCTCCAGCGTCTGAGGCCAAAACAAATGCTCACACGCACACACCAACAGCCACAATAACATGCACACGCGGCGGGCCTGGCTATGAGCTCAGATTACAACACACACATAGTGTCAGGATGCAATTACCCCACTACAGTATATCCTTACATAGAAAATATATGGATGTTTAAAATATTGTATAACACCTTTAAGTGCTCAGGCAGGGGCGTGTAACCTGACCATTGCTTGAATGTAGGGCGGGGCAGATCCATTTACGGCCCTCCCCGTAGGCCAGCATCGGCCTCTTGAATCTGATGCGTGCCGTGGTGGCGAGCCAGTGAAGCTTCTGGAAGGGAAGCCTCTCATGAGAGAATTTAAGCTGGTTAAACACCAACATACTGTGAACATACTCCTTCAGCTGTGTCATGTTTTACATTTGTCTGTGTCATTAATTTCAAGTGTTTTTTTGTTTCACTGGGTTCAAATCATAATGACTTGTGCAGGTTTTTACTGTAAATAATGTAGTTGTATTACGTAACACCAGTCAAAACAGGCATAGTCTACACTGTAGCCACACCTCTCTCTCTCTCTCTCTCTCTCTCTCTCTCTCTCTCTCTCTCTCTCTCTCTCTCTCTCTCTCTCTCCTGGCCTCTGACACATTTTCTCCCATCTAGGCCACTGATGCTGTTTTTAGGGCCCTTTTAGCAGGTGATTTTGCTCAGCCAAAAATGAAAACGGAGGCCGTCTTTACTGAGTACACAGAGCCTGAGAAGAGGGGAAATGTCTGTTTGGTTACAAATACTTTTTTCTGCTCAATTGGTTTTATTGGTTGCCTTTGGATGCCGCGGGTCACAGAGTGCGACTGGTGAGTGCGATCGGTCAGAAAGGAATTCTTTCTACCTCGCTCTTTAATTTGTTTTGAGTTCCTCCCAAAAGCGAAATCTTAACATGTTCTGTTTGCTTGACTGCATGAGCCGAGTGTGGTGAGACTCACAAAAAAGCCGCAGGCGCGTGCCGCGCGTTATTACTGACTTTTGATGTCGACAACAGTGTCTTTATCAGTGTCACTTCAGCTTGATTGCAAGTTAGCTAAGCTCATTCACCACGATGTGCCCATACAGTGTGTTATTGTCTATGTATGAACAACAGGGGTTATTGTCCATTGATGGCTAACCCTGTGAGTTGATCTGACTCATGTCCTCTGTGGCCTACAAAGAACTGCTGTCCGAGCCCCGACATTTCCTAGCTTTCCTCTGAGCATCAGTTGAGGGAAATGGTGCCGGTTGAACATGCATACACACTTACATGGTACAAGTACTAACATACACAAGCATACACACACATTCATATCCCTCTTATTTGACCATTTCTTTCCTCAGTATGTGCCCAGTTTCTGTGTGAGCCCGCTACTAACACGCCAGCGCGTGCGCGCATGTGTGTCCAGTGTGTACTGCGTTGCCAGCCCTATGCCTGCGTGAGCTGCCCAGTGTCTCTTGTGATAGGCTGCCTGCCGCCTTCTGGCCGCTCATGGCGGAAGCGGTGACTCACCCTTCGCTCATTCATAAATCTGTGCGAATACTATGACTTCCTCCCGCTGCTCCGCGGTGGGCCCCCCGGCTCTGTGGCGGCTTCCGCTCAGCCCCGCCACCACTGGCAGGAGATGAGGACTATCTCCGGCTGTTAGCAGCAGCGCTCCTCGGAGAGGTGGGGGTGGAGGAGGGAGGAGGGGGTGTGTGTGTGTGTGTGTGGGGGGGGGGGGTGAGCGGGAGAGGTGCCCGTGCGTGCCCGTTTCCTGTCTCTGTCCTTGGCGCCGCTGTCTGTCTGTGTGTGTGTCTGTGTGTCTGCCCACCCACCCTGCCCCTGCGTTGCACCACTTAGTGAAGGCTGGGCCAGCCATTGTCACGAGAGGTTTTGGCGTTGCCACGGCGATAACATGTCACACACGGGGCGAAATCAACCTGTCGCCATCGTCCGCAGACAATCCTGTCTGAATGAGGAGGACTTCTCTGGACACATTCAACGCACTACACAGAGAGAGCGGTCCGTCGACCAGTCATTCCCTTCGTTGTCGTATTTGTGTGTGTTTCGTTTGAGAGAGGTTTAGCAGACGGGCGCATTGGGTGGGTGGCGTTCCTCTCCCTTTGTAACTAGTCACACATGGCTGAAATGTGCCTGAGACGCTGCCTTTGAAGTCAGATCTTCCTTCAGGCATGTTGGTTTGTGTGCTTGTATGATGTCTCCATACAGGAGTAAAACAACTTTCTGTGACTATAGAGATATAAAAAAGGAATACTCTACCCGGTGTTGTGACATTTGGCATTAGTTGTCTGCCATTTTGAAGACTGTCTGGATAGGAGGCTTTTTTCTGCTTTTTTATTTTTGTCGGATATTGTTTTGAAGTTTTGAATTGTTTAATGTTACTGACTTAACTTTAAAAAGCCCATTTTTATTGGTATCATGAATAAAGATTTACAACAGCATGCAAATGTACTTTATTTGTTTTATATGTTAGCGTGTACTCGGTCACTCAATTACTTGAAAATCCCATCCTAAATACTAACTGCTAACTAGCTGCTATAGTTCCTGTGTACAACAGCTGTGAAGCTCAGGGTGAATCATGGTTCTAGTGTTTACTCTGTCTGTGTGCGTGCGTATGTGTGCGCGTGCGTATGTGTGTGTGTGTGTGTGCGTGCGTGGGAAGGAAGGAGGGAGTGAGTACATGCTTTTATGTGTGCAGTATCTATAAAGGCTGTATCAAGCAGGATGCAACGGTGTGAGCAGTGCTTTCACAGTCTCTCCTCTGTGGTGAGTGGTCGTGTGTGCCGGGGAGATGAAAGGGCATCATGAAATTATAAAGGAAATCTTGCATTTACGCATCAAATTGAAACACATCCAAACACACACACACACACCATCTGCAGTGAGGATTCACATCCACAATACCAGGCTTTGCACCACTCGTTCTAGTCTTGATCAGGCCACACCCGCCCCTCCCCTAACCCACACATCCTCTTTTTAATCTAGCTATCTATCAGTGTCAGCCTCTACACAGCACCGCTTAGCTAGTCAATGGACTCGCTACAGTAATCCGGCTCTCTTGTCAGTGAATGGAGAATGACCTTGACCCTGCACGGAGCCTTCTCTCTCTCTCTCTCTCTCTCTCTCTCTCTCTCTCTGCCCGCCCCCCTTTGCTCTGCATCTTTGGGCTGGGTCCCCAGGGCCCGTGCAGTTGTCAGCACCCAGCCTAACGGGCACAGGTGGTGTCTGGGTCTCTCTTCCTTGCTCTAGCCCTGCTGGCTCCTGGCTTGGCTTGGCTCGGCCATGGGCTTGGCAGAGGCCCTGCAGTGCCTTGGCCCGTCGGCCCCCCCCTCCCCGGTGGAGCCCTCTTAGCCATTTGCTGCTTTGTGCAGAGTCCGTCTGGGTGGGTAGGGAACTTGAAGCAGTGCTCCCCATCTCTCTCTTCTTCCCTGCTGTGTTGCATCCCGATGACTCACTGTCTCACATGCCGGTCACCTACGTCGTCGCCGGGCAACGCTGCAGTCAGACAGCGGCTCGTTACTGTGTCTGATAAACACAGAGGTCTCTGGAGGGCTCCGTGCTGCACCTCTCTCTCTCTCTCCGCGGAGGGGAGGGGAGAGGCACATCATCTGGGAGCATCCCTTCCTCCTCCCCCACACCGCACCTCAACTCCAACCACCACCAACCGTCCTCGTTCATTCTCAACAAATTGGTGGTGGGCTTGCAGGACAGTGAAGATGGCCGCTGCACTGCACAGCATCAGATATAGGCTGAGTTACGGTGACAGCAGGGCGGGGTGGTTGGCGCAGGTCACCCACAGTACGCCCTGCGGTGAGGTCATCCATGGTTATCGTTCACGGTGTGTGACCTAGTATTGCATGAGAGGTTGGCTTGTAGCTTTGGTGCTTAGACTGGTTGATCCTGTGATCCCCCTTGAGCAATGCACTTCTTCAAATAAGTTGCGCTAATTCATATTTGCAAAGCAGAGAAAATAAATAAAAAAATGTCTAAAAATAATAACACTTTTAAATAAAAATGTCCACTACCGCCACAAAATATAATCTTTCAACGCTTCAGGGGGTCCAGCCCACAGTTGCTGTATCTGTGTGTGTGTGTGTGTGTGTGTATGATTTGCCATACGTCCTCTTAAAGTTAGAGACAGGGATGTTGGAGAAAGACTGTTATTTGAACTCGATCAAAACAAAAACACCTCCCTCTCCTCTCAATGCCATAGGCTGCTCCCTCAGAAGCTCCGCCCCCCGCATTGTACACACGTTGCCAAGGCTGCGACAGTGTTGTGTGGCGCGGTCTGTGCCACTTTGTTTGTGTTCCCTTCGTGTTGAAACTGTATTTTTGTTCGCCATGCGCATAGAACGCACAGGACCGCGTGAGGAAACCAATCACTGCATTTGACAAAAAGTGTATTATCTCACAATCGCTGACTCCTTCCACTGACAGACACACAGCCCCTCATTTTGCCTGCTGATCGGGGAGAGGTGGGAAGGCTGGAGGTGCATTAGCATGGCTTTCATCTTCTTGTGTCACATGAGAGCACGCCAGCTCATAAGCGGCCCGCAGGCCCTTTGAAGTCCCAGCGTGGGTTTGTCCCTCTTTAGAAATGTCCTCCTCCTCCGTGGTTGTCAAAGTGGTGGCCGGCACCCTCAGTAAGGTCGTGCTATGCTTTTGTTGAGGGTTGAGAAGCCATGAGTTATGAACCACTCCTTTTGTTCCACAATCCTCTCCTCCAGGGGCCTGTTTTTAGCCTTGCACTATTCACAGCGCCGTGGCTAACCTGAGCCTGTTTGCACTCGATTGTCCGTCGGAAGCTGCTTCATTCTGTGCCCGGTGTCTGCTAAACCTGACAGGTGCTAGCCCACGGCCTGCATGTAAACACTGCCCGCTCTCATTCATCTTTCATGAGGACACACTACTGACTCATTTTCCAAGCGTAGCCTGCCCTGGCATATAGGCTAGCACCAGCGCCGCTATTCAAGTCGCACCTCTCGGATATTGTTATGGTACAGGTTAGCAAACAAGTCGGTACTCGGTTCTGGATTTTTGCCGTAACGTGTTGATTGATGAATGCAACAGAACTGTGTCCTCTCTCTGCTCTGACACAGTGTTACCACTGTTAGCCTGCTCCCATGGCCAGACATGTAGGTGCTTGTTAAGGGCTTGTTTTTGTGCATTCCACTCACCTCCTCTAGTGAATTATCTTCTTACCGGTTAGTTCCCCACTCCCCTCTTCCTGAACTGTGCGTGGTAATAGTGACACAGATGCCCTTGTTCAGTAAACACCTGGGCTCCTGTCCCACTCTTATTCAAAAGCCTGTACACTAGAGATGTCATGAGAACCGATACTTCGGCGCCAAGTCAATGCCAAAATGTAGAAAACATGACGGTACTAGTTTTTGTGCAGTACCGTAGGTACCGCAAATCATACGTGCACGCGTACGGTACCATAAGTGCTCCGCCTCCACTCGTCAAAGACAAACAGCAAGCAGGCTAATTTGCGCTCCAGGGGGATTATCAGAGAGTAAACCATTCACAAAAAAACAATACGGTACCTTAAGATATGCAAACGGTGCCTTCGACCCAGTGTTGCCAACTTGGCAACTTTGTCGCTATATTTAGCGAGTTTTCAGACCCCTCTAGCGACTCTTTTTCAAAAAAGCAACTAGCGACAAATCTAGCGACTTTTTCTGGTGTTACTGGAGACTTTTGGAGACTCTGACGTGAAAGCACATATCATTATATACTGTTTACTCTATACTCTATACACTTGTCCTCCAGCAGCAGGTGTTGCTGTGGCTCCCTCCCCCGTCCCAAAGCACTCACAGGCAGCTCTCCCGCAGCAGTCCCTCTCAGCGCTGCAGTCAGAGCCAGGCAT
>JAODTR010005755.1:0-11191 GCA_025399935.1 Amblyopsis rosae
ATATATACACACAGGACTGACCTTGTGACATAACGTTAAATCAGGTAGAATCCACTTTATCTTATTTAATGACAATTCTTTGTTCTCAACAATATTAATACCGGTACATGATATTTCCAGCTAGCACCTTCAACTAGCAGTATTACAATTATTTCATAATCTCTGGTGTGCTAGAGATTGCCTGTTATGTGGATCTTGGGACAGCATGTGCAGTATGCCATACCTAAAGTTAAAGACTGTCCCGTGGACAGTGGAAAAACACAACAACTTTAAGTCCCATTAACCAGAAACATGTTGCATGATTTAGTCTACTGTGCATTTATTTAGAGAAAAACATAACATCAAACAAGTATTATTGATCATTGTATGTTTATTGTATGTAGATAACCTACATTAGCACCGATTCATATTTATACTAACATCATAGCTTCAGCAGGGAGGAGTAGAGAAGTGTGTCCGCCCCACAGAACCATGGGCAGGCCACATGATGACAGAGTTTCAGACAGAATGTTTTGAAACACTGGTTTCAACAAGAGTTATACCAGTCATAAATTAAATGTATGTCTGAGATATAAGAAGGATGATCTCATCTTGTCCATTATTATTATTATAATTATTATAACTGGTAACTGTATTTCATCTACCATCATGTTACAACATGAATGATGATTCCAACATCAATTACAGTCAATCATATTAAATCAATTAGAAATGGTATTACAACTATTTTGACACTTTCGTACCACCCATTGCCAATGAGTTTTTCAGCAGCCCAACCAAGCTTTAGTTGGAAATGTATTCAGCAGACGTTTTCCTCTGAAGTCATACTGAAATGCTTTTGCCCCACTAAAAAGGTAGATGTTACCTGCCCAATGGAAAGTATGTTCAGAGGTATGCAGCGTCATATTTGTGATCAAATTGTATCTAAGTAAGGTAACAGGTAAGATAATTATACAGACTATTTGCAAATAGACAATGTATGTTTAATTGACCATGAGTATTCTTTCCTTTCTCACCATACAGCTGAAAGCCAGCGTCAACTTTTCTTGTGATGCCTGGCCAGTCCGTTTGAATGAGTCTAGGAAAGCCTGGCTCCATCCTTTTTCTATGTTCATCATACCTGTAAAAGCAAGCAGGAAAGATGTCTGTCTTTATCTGCTTTTTTCTTCAGGGATTAATAAAGCATTATCTTATAAAGCAAAATTATATCCAGTTGTGCTGCAATTATGTATATAAATATACATATTTTCAGTTTCCTCATAGCAACGGTCAACAGCCCATTATAATTTAGTTTTACTGTATTACCTATGTAACACTCACTAGGTGGCAGCATTGACTATTTAGCATAGTAATTATTTGATTGACATTGAATTTAAATATCCACTGCTTGCCTGTGAGAGAGATCAATTATTTAAATACAAATACCACATCAACAAATGTACCTGTAGTAAACCTTGCCTATGAAGAACAATGATTTTCCATATTCACTAATGTACACAGCAGCGTCAATGTGTTTGATTTTGGTAGGGAATCCATATTCATAGATGGAGCCACCCTGGCTTTTCAACTTAAGCTGTTGAACCACCCAGTACTTAGGACCTGGAAAAACACAGACTTGTCATGCATTTTGGGACATAATAAAAAACAGCAACATACCACAGGACCTGCCAAACGCAATGATCTTCCTGCATGAAGTGTAACACTTAAGTTGCACAAGGCTGTAATTTTGGTGCAAGTTCTCCTATTGAAAATTTAGCCTTGTCATGCTGGCAGACTGCCCATTACATGTACCCGTGAATATGTATGCCACGCCCTTGGCAGGGATGTCATAGGCAGCATCTATGTGAGAGTTGATGCTTGGTAAGTATACTCTGCCATGGCCCTCTCTCATCTGGTTCCAATGGCTCATCCGTGTTGGTCTCATCCACATGTACCTTAGTGTGTGGATTAAAGTACTGTAAATAATGTGTGAATAATGGAACTATATAGCCTGTTAACACCATAAAACAAACAGCACCCAAGCACATTATTCCTGTATCTGTACCTGTTTTTAAAGAAAACAACCTCGTTTCCTATCACCGCTACTGCATCAATTGAGAAGCTGGGGTCACATCTGTCGGGGATTTTTGAGGTTTCCTCTTTATTGGTGGGCTTGCCTATAGGAATCAGTTCATTGTTATGGTCTATCAAGATGTGCAGTGTGTTCTTTACATTTGTACTCACCATACAAGGTTTGGATGCCAACTACATCGTCTTTGGAGAGTATATTCTGGGTGCTATCGTGATATTTGTAATTGGGGTACATCAAAGCAGAGGGGTCTCTAGAGTGAGATAAACCCAGTGAGTGGCCTAACTCATGAGCTGCAACTGTAAACAAGTTGTAACCTGAAACATGCAAGAAAAACTCGTATTCGTAAGATTCCCTAAATGTGTTAATTCAGATCAAAGTCAAATTATCATTCAGAAGAAAAGTTTCAGACTATGACACATTATATATCTCAACAGAAACTCGCCCAGTGTGCCAAAATATAGAGTACCAAACCTTGCTTTTGCTTCCCTGTTGTCCATGTTTCATCCTCATCAAAGTGCACATCTCCTCCCATTCCCCCTCCTGGCTCAAATGCATGGGCCAGCACACCCCTGGGTCCATCAAATGGAAAGAAATCGCCATGGACTGCACGGGACAGAAAACACACTTACTGCATTAATGTATACAGTATTGCATACTGAAACAGAATAATCTATCCTATTCTCAATCAAGTGTAATTGTAAATGTGAAAGTGGTTTTGAAGATACTTCTTCGTGAAAAGTTGAAGACAATGTCTGCTTTGCCGTAGTTAACTTTAATGAACTTCAGCGGAGCCACATCACTCCAGATCTTCATGGCAGAATGGAGTGAGTTTTCCACATCCTCTCTCTTCATGTCTGGGGTGTACTGAGTAATTCTGTAAAACAACAGTGTACACAAACATGAGCCACTTGACAACGGGACATTTCTTGCTTGGACTTAGGCAATGTACGCAAACAAACATGTACCTAAGGGAGGAATACTGGCTGTCACATTGATCCATTAATGGGACACTCCTCAGGAAGGGTCTAGAATAATACTTGTGGTTGAAGCCAGGGTAATAAACACATTGCTTTGGTTTGAAAGTCATGCATAAACCTCCCACACGTCGGTGCTGAGTGGTTGGCACTCAAGGCTCATAATCACCTGTATGTAATGGTGTGATTCCTCCACTTTGGCCTTCGGGGGTAATAGCTGAAGTTCTCTACATCTGGTACTCCACACCTGGCCTCCTTCATCACCGCCAAGGTGGAAGGATCTAGGTGACCGGTCTGTTTTAGGCTAAAGAATGATTGCATGTGTCGGATCCTCTCTTCTGTAGACAAGGTGGATCTGGTGGTTCTCCATGCTGGGCCTCTCACTCTTAGTTTAGGTTTCACATTGTAGAACCTTCTGAGGTAGCCCTGTTATTGAAACGACTGTGTTTTATACATCTCCTGTTGGGTTTCGGCTTATTAAATATACATATGACATTATTTAATTATGGCTATAGTGCATTAGTCTGGCTCCACCCGGCTATTGCTCTCAGCTCAAGTTCTTTTTGCTGAGATTACAGACTGGAAACCCTGATGACATTAGCGTTCGCACAGCTGGTGGCCCAATCAGCGTGGGTATATAAGTGAGATGATGTTGACGTCAAGCATGTTTATAAATGGTAGTAGAGCTAGATGAGGCGAGCAAAACAATTGTACCAATGTCAGTTGGTTCAGCACTGTCCAATAGTTTAAAAATTAACCAGAGGTCTATGCAAAGTAGGTTGAAATGACTGCAAACACTTCCCAATGGATTGTGGTTACACAAGGTACCAGGTTACACCAGGCTAATACAGCATGCTATGACGGAAAATAAATGTTTAGCTCTAAGAGGTAATTATTGACTTTTTTAATTTAAATATACAAAACAAAATATTATATTTGTCTGGTCTTTCTAAGAAATATCAATATCAATATTGATGATGATGAGGGTTAGATTTGATTGTCTCGCTATTCCTTACACATTTCTCCCAAAATACAAATTATGCAATCTTCTTTTTGCCATATTTTTCCAACTGTTTCCTTGGTTTTATTATAAAGGTCATGGTCCTAGCTAAAGCATAATTAATTGACCTACATCCAAACACTGGTAAAAACAGAAACAAAATGTGTTTAGTGTGTTAAGCAATATGTTGACATAAAGTTATCAAAAACAAACCTCAGCCAGCCGTGAGTCCTCAGACTGCAGCCATCGTGCCTGATCAATGGGGCATGTCCAGAAGATACCCGAAAACATCAGTGAGCCTAGGCAAGGCACCCAAGCACTGGAGAACTTCATCTCAATAAACAGTTATTCCAGCAAGTATGTCTTCCTTCTGCTACCAGAATTTATATATAGGAGCATTCTTGAGGTTGTTGTGCAACCAATTGGCCCAAAGGCATTCAATCCAGTCTATACATGTAGTTATGTCTACCCCAATTTTCTGGAGGTTTTGTGGTTTAAACCACCTCATGGAATGTCTCCAGCACATACTGTGGCTGGGTTTCCCCTCCATCTTCAAATTAAATTAAGACCTCCCTGCATGTCTATAGCATATGCGTACATAAAAAATGATGGTGACACCTAGCTTTAATTGATAGAAATAAAAAGAACATAAAAAAAATCAATTTAAATATAAAATATACTGTACATTGTGTAATATATTTGCACATCAATATCTACTATAGTACTAAAATATTACATATTTAAACAAATAACTCTGCATTGTATTGTACACTAAACACTAAACCAAAGTGTTATTTATTAAATTATGACCTAGATATTACGGATAAATAACATTTCATTCAAAATTATGTGATCTTGTCATTGTTTGCAACAATGAACCAAGGTTATCAGACAATCCCTTCATTGCATTAGTGGATTTACTAAATTTCAACATCCAAGCCAGGTGTTTGCATTCTCAACTCCAACAACATGTTTCTGGCTGTAGTCATACTTGTAGACATGTGGCCCGACAAAGAAGTAGATAAAACCTATGACAACAAAGAACATGGTTGACTGTTGTAGTAGCAGCAGCATACATTATAGTTATAGTTTATAGCATTCTAATTCTACCAGAACTGTAACAGGCCTAGTTGACATTGCCTAAAAAGGCATAGACAGTAGTGTGATACGCCTCCTCTATTGTTGGATCTTGCAGGATAATAACTTTTTGTCACTCATTTTAGCAGCTATATAGCTATTTGTTTATAGATACAGTACATTAACTGTTGCATCAATCACCTATCAAGAAAGCAACATAGATAAAAAATCCATTGAGCAGCAATTCTGTGTAATAATAAGTGATACCTTCTTTGTGTACAGCTGCACTAATTGTTGTGTTGAGTCCATGGAATTCTTCACTGATGTACTTTGGATATCCAATATCCATAACTCTTCGGTTTTCATTATAACTGAAAAACCAAGTACGTTTATCACTGTCAACATTTTCCAAACAATATTTTCCAATATCATTTAATATATAATATCAGTCACAGTCCAAACTGTGCCCTTAGCCTTTTTAGCCCTTAACATAGAAATAATTGTCTGATGTAATATCCAGTTTTTCTTCATTGAGGCTAACTGTATATTATACTAATGTTTAAAATCACATCAGTACCAGTTATTCATTTACCATAAAGTTTGACTGTCTAGAGTATGTCTAGCACTGTCACTTATTTACCTGAACTGCCCAAAATGACAACAGCATACATTTTAAAGTTATTTTAATTAATTATTGTACCTTTTTTTGCATCGAAAGCAAGTGGGTAAATGTTATTCTTCATTTAAAACTTAAAGTAAATCTACCAAGACACTGACAAGTTCTGAACTGCTTACAGCTACTGTTGGTTTTTACTGTAGGGAGCTATAGGTCGGCCTATTGGCATGGTATTGACATGATCCGTCGGAAGTGCTTCTTGTCTTACCTCCAGTATACATCATGGCTGAAGAAGAGAGTACGTCCTGTCTTTGCTATGTGAACTGCTGCATCCACATCCTGGACCCAGACTGGAAAACCAAAGTTGCTGAGCGGTTTGGGCTTGCCCCTCACAAGAGAGCCTTTCAAAGCCCAAAACATGGATTCTGCATTTAAAAAAAGAAATGTTTATATATATAAATATATATATTTGTACTGTTGATTTACATGGAAATAAAAGATAATGATAGTACATCAATACAACATTAAGACAAACAAGGTTGTTTCCACACTATAAACCAGACTATAATAAAAAATTTGCTGAAAGCAATAGTCGGGTGGAACCAGCTGGGAATGACAAGTGATTTAGTGATCAGCCAAAATGTATGATAACATGAATTGAATGGTATTAGACTGTTATTACTATTATTATTAGTAGTAGTATTTTTCAAGATCTATCAAACTATACAGAATGTTTATAAAGGCTATTTGAATTTAGCTTACCATGAATGAGGTAAGCAGTAGCTCTGCGGGGTACCCAGAAAGAAGCATCAATGTTGGTTTCAATCTTAGGCATGAAGTTGCTGATGGGCCCTTCTTTGATGTCATCTTGCTCATTATGTTTGATCCAGAGATATCTCAAATACAGTGATGGGGAAATCAACAATGTTTCATTTCATTCATTTAAGTATCTCCAGTATTATGACAACATTACTACAACCACGCTATAATGTGAAACTGGTTGGGGATTCTATAGCCAGACAGTTATGTACCTTCCTCTGAAAAATAATGTGGCATCCCCAAGTGTAGTCACAGCATCAAAGATCAAGTCTGGGTCACATTTGTTCTGCTGTCGGAGGGGAAACTGGACACCTGACTGCCAAGGTTGGTACTGAGAAGCCCACGTGTACCTTGAAAAGTATTGTGGACGACTTCTATTTGGACCTAATCGGCAAACATGATTCTTAAGTGCTTAATTTTAATCAGCTACTTTAAATTCTAATTTCTATTGTTTGTATTAATTATAGCCTTAGCCTCACGTATTAATATATCAGGTTTGTTATTTACCATAAAGAGCCTTCACATTGGCTACATCCTCTCTGGATAGTAAGTTGACTGAATGTAAGGTTTTATAAGTGGGATACATCAGTGACTCTGGATTTCTGGAATGTTTCAAGCCCAGGGCATGGCCAAATTCATGTGCAGCTACAACATAAAGGTTAAAGCCTGCAATAGCAAAAGAAAACTACATCAAAATAAAAGTATATAATCACAAATTCTTATCTATATTAATACAAGGGCCAGGAGCATAAACACGATTTAAATGCAATATCCTGCCTTTGTTTCCTGCTGTCCAGAGCTCATCATCATCAAAGTGTGTGTCCCCACCATTGCCTTCTCCTGGACCAAAAGCATGTGCCAGTGTTCCACTGGGTCCATCAAATGGATACAGGTCACCATGGTCTTTAGTGAGAATATGTACAAAACATATTAGTAAACTGTTCACTTCAAAAAATATAGCAATATTGTTTGTATATTTTACAGATAAGTGTTTGAGGTATTTTTTTTTAATGTTACCCTAACTTTTACCCACCACACTTTCTGGCCAGCCTACAGTATCGTATGATTTAAAACAATGAGATACTGACCATAAGTGACAAACTGCACCATGATGTCAGCATTATGGGTGTATGACTTCACAAATGTCAGGTCACTAGCTCTAGCCCAAACACCAAAAGCTGACTCAATCATAGTGTCTACAGTTCTGCGGGGCAAGTCTCTGGTATACCTTCCGATGCTGCAAGACAAAGAATCAAAAGCCACGTTACTCATGCTGCTTGTGAGATCACTGCAAGGTGACATAGGCCATCCACTATCCAAGAAAAGTGCAATGCATGCAAAAGGATTGCTATGTCAACTTAAAATATATATTTTTTAAGAATATAGCCTACTTTATCTGTCTTTTTTTATTTTTATTACACTAAAACATTGCTTTGTGCCTGAGTCCACCCACTGCAAAGTAGACAAGGAGCTGAGGAGCTGCATGAATGTGAGAGGCAGGAGGTTGCCGGCTGCTCAGTCTCGATCAGCATATATTTTGAAAAGAGCACAATTTCAAGAAACTCCTGGCAGTTTCCCCGTCAAGCGCTGGGGTATTGGGAATTGAGCAGCCCATCTCTAATTAGAGGGCGTTAACATTTATATTTGATGATGCACTAGTGCATGAAGACTATGCTTTAAGGTCCTTGGGTGATTTTTAAACAGACGTGTGCTATTTTCAGTCCATAAAATGTTATTCTGGAAATGGGGAATTTGTCAATATTAACACCAGCATTGAGGTAACCAGTACATTCACTGTAATGCCCTTGGGCCGGTGCAGCATTACAATGTGCCCTATAGGAGAACAAACCACTACATTAATTCTTTCATTCCTTCTGCTATCAAGCTATTAAACACTGACAGCACTCAGTTCAAATGCCGAAATTAGAAATTGACCAAATTACGAAATTAGATATTTTTAATAACGGTTACATTGTTTTAGTTTTTTATATTAACCTTTTCTTAAATTATTATTATTTTAAAACATTTTATTACGTTGATTTGTATCTCTGACATATAACCCTAACCCTTGTCTGTGAGTTTGTTGTATGTATGGACTGGGAAAAATGCAAATACATTTCCCTTTTGGGGACCAATAAAGTCTGAATTTACATGCTTCTTCCATTTTAATTAGATCTACCTTTTATGTAAGATGCCTGTGTAGCCTAAGGAAGTGTCGAACCTGTAAGTAATTAGCTTTTTGTTCCACCGAGTTCCTTGGCTGTCGCTGTATTCCTCCACATCTGGTACTCCACAGCGAGGGCTCTTAATCACCTCTAGGGTCTCTGAGTCCACAACACCCGTTGTGTTGAGCCCAAAGAATATTTGCATGTCTTTTACTGTAGGTGTGAATGAAGGCCAACTACGCTTCCTGCGCCCAAACGGCTCTGTTTTCAGGTTGTAGTACTGCTGAAGATATTTCTATGGACATTCAGATAGCATATATAACATTAATTACATGCATATTGTAGAACATATTGTATTGTATAAAATGAACATCTGATCACACCAACAGCAAACATGTTTGTTCTCTGTGTGAGTCAACAAACCTCTAAATATACTGTAGATACATTATGTTAATAAGTAATGTTCTTATACATTCACAAGTACAACTTTAAAGGAATAGACACATGAACCTGCTACTCTGAATTACTAATATGTTTATTCTGTAGTATTTAATTAAATTAAATACATAATCTGCAATCAATTTGAATGCAAAAATAATGTGCTAAAGTATTGCTAACTATTTCACTATTATAAAAGTAATAAAGACAGATGAGCGTATAGTAGCGAGAGACAGACTATTAGGTGTAGGTTATGTGCCATATAAAAGATGCCAATATGAGGTATGTACATTTATTTCTCGCCGGCCTCATCCCAATCAATAAAAATAACATATATAAAAATATTCAAGTGCTGTATCTCACAAGGGGGAGCCCCAAAGATCATTGTATTAATACAATATTGAGCATAACATTGTAAACAGGAGCATTCTTATCACATACCTGTAATGCAGTTCATTCAATTATGCACTTACTGTGGCAAGTTTCATGTCATGCTGTGGTTCTGATGGAGAAGTCTCTTGGTCTGGAATCAATGTGGGTGCTGTGTAGCATGAACCAGGCATGACAAAGGCCAGGATACAAACCCAGGAGACCGGCATGAGATGCATTTTAACTCGAGTTGTAATGTCCAGTAAAATAGATCGAGTTGCAGGTTCTGGTTAATGAGAAAGCCTTTTAAATGGTTATTGTGACTCATACCATGGCAAAAGCCTTAGACAGTCCTAGGGAATTAGGGAGGGGTTTGTTTAGAACTAAGGAGAAGAAAGAAAGAAAGATAATAAAATATGTTACATAAGCCTTACCTTTTTTACATACATCCGTTGCTCTGATTGAAATATACTATATTTAAATATCTTCAATTTACACTTATGTGAGATAAACACAGCCGAAACACAATGACTAATGACTTTTGCATAAACCCATAAGGACTTGGTGGTTTCAACAAACAAATTGCTGACTCACATAACCTTCATCCAGTAGTCACATTGACACTAAAACATCCTTTACATTGGAGACCTAGCCAAGACCGGGTCAAATATTTTAATCAAGCATATAACAGGACAACAGCAGGCATTCAAAACAGCATTATGTATGACAAAAATACAGTACAGTACCTGCACATACCATAATACAGTGCATAAACAAGGCAGCAATATTGAGTCATGTGTTTAGATAACCCTACTCTGACCACTTCCATTAGGTTTGAGATGTCCTGTAGTGGTGGGAAGTCTGGAACATCCAGATCTTTGAATCTCATTCAGTGTTGCTCAAGCTGGTGTTATGTGTACAAAGAACCGAGGATCCATATAATTTGATTCATTTGAGTCACTAAACAATTGAAAGAAATGATCCTCAGACTAGTAAGGGTGTCGCTGCTTTTACATTGTATCTGGATAGTTCACTATCTTAAGTGTTGCAATTGCTGGTTAAATCCCAGATATCTACAATATTTTACATTTTATAAATCTTTGGTTCAGTGGACTGATTTATGTTGATAAATATGTTCTAGGCTACTTATAGATTGCCTTTAAGTAAGAAATCTTTAGGAAACACTTTAACTTTACAGACAGTGTGGGAATATTTTTGGCCTGCTTGAGTCTCTTACTCAAGCACGTGGTGCACGTGATCAAATACCTAACACTGTGTCAGCTTGCAATAGCTGACTATACCTTTAAGTCCCGGACACACTGCAAGCAACTAGGGTTAGGGTTAGGCATTTCATGTCAGTCAATCATGTGCTATTTCCAAGTCAGGAATTTGCATTTACTATAATTCCGATACGACATGAAGTGTCCTGGGTGTGATGGTCGGACCTTTGTCACATATGCCTATAGCCTTAATAAACCTACTGGATTTGAGAACAAAGATGCAACAACGTCAGAAGAATGGTTCAATATTATTTTTATTAGGACTGGGAATTTTTATTTGTATTTAACATAGAGCTTAAAGGTTTGAGGTTTGGGTGCCCCCATGAACCTGAGGGCTATGTTGTCTGGAGCCTTGTGCTCCTGGTAGGGTCTCCCAAGGCAA
>JAODTR010005756.1:0-11191 GCA_025399935.1 Amblyopsis rosae
GAATGATTGAGTAGTCTAATTTATAATTAGAAACAAGAACAGGTTGTTTGAAGAGAAGTAAAAATAAATGCTTTAAAGAGATGAAAGGAGGTAATGGATAAGTGAACTGCAGCAGGTTGTTCCAATCAGATTGAACTTTACATTTACAGGCACGTCATCCAATTTCTATAGAAACGAAAACAACAACACAGTTTTGTTTATATGCCTTATATTATATACAAATTACTATCATCTCATTATAATCTAAAAGTGTATTTTATACAGTACATAAGATCAATTATATAATGTAATCATTTCAGTTTCTATTTATTGCATGATATATATTTAGAGTAATAGCCTACAACACATGATGGGAATAATTCCATAATATTACTTAAGAATCAGAGATATGTTAGTTATGGTTAAGTTATGGTAAAATGGCCCATATTTTAACATGCTGGTTTTGGAATGTATTTTTATCTGGCTTTGTAATAGAGTACTAGTACTACATCATGCTACATTATACTGTAGTTATGTGCATGGCAGTAAGCATGCCATAAGGGAATTTGTCCACTTGAGGGCAAGCTTTTTCCACATTCACATTTCTACATCTCACAGTGCAAATATTGTAGAATTGCCAATAGGGAATATATTAGGAGAAGCATTTTACGAGGTATGCACATAATGTAACAAATACTGTATATTTGTATGACAAGTTACTCTACTGTAGAGTGACACTGGTTAGCAGGCTTTAATTCAAATGTACCTGCATATGTACACATACAGTAGATATTTACATTATAAAACAAAATGTAGAATTTTCAGGGGAAACATGAGCACAGTAATGGGCATTATTCACAACATAGTGTAGCAGATATTTTGCACTATCTGTAATTATTGCCAACCAAACTTTTTAGGAAAGCATGACCAACCATCTGCCATTTATGGCTCTTATCTGTCCCTTTGTGTGCCCAGGGCTAGTGTGGACATGGTAGCGCCCAGATAACATTATCTGATAGCTGTATGCAGTTCAAATGGCCCCGAACCTGAGGTGAGCTCCAGATGGTCTGGACCGAACATATCTGGGAATGCATAAAATCAGAGCCTACAGAATGCAGGTCTGAAATACATCCAGCCTTCCGGCTGCATGACAGTTTATTGCTGTTGTTCCCCTATTGTGTATTTACCATGAGGCAGGTGATCATTTGTCCAGAAGCAACAGACATTATGATAATAATGCAGTTCATATTGGCAACTATTTTCAATATCCATTAAAAAAACTAAACAAATAAATAACAACAAACTTAGATGTTACAAGTTAAAACATAAATGAACTAAATCATCCTGATTTATTTTATAAGCATGAAGCATTTGTACCAATCCCAGTGAAACCAGTGTGCAGGACCCAGGTGCAGGGCTTTATTACAGTCAAAACACAGTACCAAAGCAGAACAATCTTCTGAGTGAGATAAACAAGTGTGGCCAAAATAAAACTCATTGAGCAATACCTACACTTTAATCTGAGAATAATCTTTTTTGGTGAATTTGCCTTAGAACATCATAATTGAAAATGTTTTGTTATTATTCAATCAATGAATTATCAGACATTTCGAAGCTAAATAAAATGTCATCAAAATCAAATATGAATTTGAATAAATAATGACACTAAGACTTTTATGAATATGGCTTCTGGGCCATCAGCTATACTTATTTGAACATACTGTGTAAACAAAATGTGCAGCAAGCACCGTGCAGATTTGATATTGAGTTTATTGAACTATTGTTAATAAAGACTCATTATTTTCTATAACACTTGTATTGTGAACTACAGGGAATGTGCACTGTGCTGAAAGCTCTAGTGTAAAATATACTTTAAACAGTACAAACACATTAATATATCAAACCAGCCATAATGTTTTAGCAGTGTGTAGATGTTTTTCTGTCAATGATATATCAGTGACCGTGAATTCAGGTAAATAATTTTAAGGAAACAAAAGTTTGAAGGCTGTTGGTGGTAGTACAAATCCAATAGCAACCATTGTGAGATATAAATAGCTGGCATTACTTGATTTATAATTTTGTAATATACCTTGATACCAGCCAGCATTTTGGGTGTTTTCAACAAACCTCTTTTATTGTCAGAGCCAAAGGTGCCAAGACATTTGCATATAGATAGCGGCATAAAGGAAAGATATTTGTTAGATTAGAAAAGTGGAAAAGGGGTGATTAGATTGAAATGGCACATAATGGGAACATTGTACTGTACTCAAGGTCCAATCATTTCCCTATGACCTGTATGTGTAAAATGAGAGTGGGCGTGAAAACATCATGGAAATAAAAAGGAAGGTCACCCTCATTTAAATTCAAAGCAAACAGCTACTTTGAATAAGTAATCAGAACTTTATGAAATGTGTGTAGCTTGAATGGGCTACTGTAAAGTGCATTGTGTTTTTGTATTAACTAACTATATCTGGGGGGCCCAGATCATGTACACTATTACAGTACATTTATATTTCAAGCATTTGGCAGGCAGCCACTTTTATCCAAAGCGACTTACATATAGTACATTTGTCAATAGTAACAACATTCTATTAGAATAGTTACAGCATCTTGTTATCATGGCTAGTCCCTTGTAAATATATAATTAAATTTTCAAGCAAAATTGCTAATAGCCTAAATAATCAAGTGCTTATAAGAGCAGAACCTATAATGATACTACTGACCAGCATTGATAGATAGCTAATCCATTTCACCTTGGAAGGAGAATATGTACAACATTCCAAGGCTTCCAAGACTGGATCCTGCCAAGCTAATAATTAAGACTGGTGAATGCAGTAAGAATAATTTGTGTGGGGTTTTAGTTGACCATTGTGCATAGGTGGGCCTATAAATATGCCTTTAAATATGATATTGAGCAATATTTGGTATGAAATGTAATCTTGTAAATATCTCACTGAATACTCAGCTTGGTCGAAGCATTCAAGGAATTGATCCAGGTGAAGCGATAAGCATCGCATGTACCTTGTTGCATGCACTAGGGGGCAGTGTTAGCAAACATTTTATGACCGTTTACTTTTGTATGATTGCAGCTAGGAATAATTTGCCTCGTCAGTACTGACCCTGAGACGGTGTTGGTCAGCACTATAGGCGCCTTGGAGGCTCTATGTCTGGAGGTTGGCATACTGTGTAGCCTACTAAGATCAAAGTAGGGGAAAGCTGTCATGGAAACATACATTTTCAAGCCATGAATTACACGTTAATGAAAGCACTGTGAGTAGCTAATACAGAACCTGTCTGACTGCTTTTTGTGCCAATCTGAGAGAGTGACGGGCAACCCGTACAGATTAACAGCCAGTAGTGCTCAGTCGGTCTCCTAATGCAGATATATTTTGGGAGAGAGGGCAGGTCCGATGAACAGCTAATTATATATTCAGCAATATTAGGTAAATCTAATACCAGGAATACCATCAAAGTTCTAAAAGTCACACAGAGACCAGCTTTGTGGGTGCTGTCCGACACAACATCCCTGGAGCCTTTATGAAAGGTCAGGTAAGCAGGGACATTGTTCTACCCACCAAATGCCATCATGTCCCAGGGCTCAGTATGACTGATGGGGGACCTTCTCTGGTGGGAAAACACCATTGCAGGATGGAAGGTTGTCACAAGTCTTCCCCTCACTTCATCCAAAGTCCTTATAGGCTCAACATCCAGCCATAAACCTTCAGAACATCTCTATAGTACATCCATAAGACCATATTAATGTTTTCACAGTGACCTTGCGTCACTGTTGGAATTGTTTTCAGGTGTGGCAGGTATGTATAACGTATTAGTTACATATTTATGCTGAAGACACAAATCCAAATGTGACATTATTTGTGACCTGCAATGATAAGCAGTGGTCATTTCTGTTGTACATACATGTAAAAAATATTCTGCATCAATTTAAATTATTTATTCCAGTTTTAGCTAACTGACTCTGTCCTCCTGGGCATTTAAATAGGGCACAGCTGTTGGGGGAGACGCAACACTTTATTGGCTCATGTTGGCTTCTGTTTGATATTACAGACATTAGTTCCAAAGGGATTTATACCTGCATTAAACTTACCATATTTGCTTTTGCAACTCAGGGTAGAATCTACATATATGTCTACTGTTTTAACTATTGGCTGTATGTTTACTAACATGTATTTAAAATCAATGTACTGTAATGTTTCTGTATTTCATGCAGACCATAAGCATGGTGCTATGAAGTATTGCTTTGATAATGGGTTAAAACATTCATCCTGATGGACATTATAAGTAATCATGAACCTGCAGTTTTGCTAGGAAGGACTTCATTGGTCTTTAGTGGTTCATAGGATTAACGAAATAAATCGAGCCAGGGATTCAAACATCATTGACGTGGATCCAATTATACAGTGGTCCATTAGGCATTTCAGACAAACAAATCTATAATGAATTATCTTAATGTATTAATTCATGGATTAACTATTTCTCAGATACTTCAAAATGTGTCTTAAATACAAAGAGCATGGTTTTTACAACATATACTATATTGTATGTGTGACTTGATGCCAGTCTTACCAGCTATGCCTTTTCTCTAAACCAATGACAGTAATATACCATACATACACGATGCATACGCTTTTTCCAGATGTTTTTAATGTTTAGTATAGACTTGTTGGAATTTGAAATTGAAAAAAAACTATGTGTTCTTAATATCCAATTCTAAATCCTACAAACAAAATAATAAAACTTTCAAATTCATTTTCTCTATATGGTGGCTGACAATACCCCATTAGCAGAGCACAACTAACGGTTTGCAAATCAAAGACAATCAAATTAAATGTCACAGCTTTCTCCAATATTATTAAAATATTAGATTTTCATTCCATACTATAAAGAAAGGTGGCCATAAACAGACTCAGACATAACTATGATAAATTCCGACTTTATGGTTCATTCAATCTGCAATCTTAACGTTCACTGAAATGATGTCATTACTATTATAATGTTTTACAATGATCAAGAGATTACTTATTATATGAATGTTTTCCCATTGGAAATACCTTTTCCTGAAACTTTACATAACACTGTCAGGGCGGAATGGGGAGCGGGGGAAGGGTTGAAGGGTTGAAGATGCAGATTAAATCAATAATATACAATTTTACAATTTGAATGCAAACTGTGAATGAGCTCTTGCGAGCCTTTGTTCATGGTGCAAACCATTAGGTTTCTAGTTAACATTTTTTATATGAATGTTTGGCTTCTGCAACCATAGTGCATGTAAACTATAAAATATGCTATCGTTTTCCCTAGGGTTTATGGGGGACTAAACACACATTTACATCTGGTGTGTAATATTATTATTATTGTTTGACTTAATGCACAGCATCAGCTGTGTTGTGTGAATAAAACACAGCCACACCATCTGTAATGATGTCACATGCCTACAAGATAAGACTACAAACTGCTAGTCTGTTCTTGCTGTTAAAAATACTGTATGGTTGACTTAAAAAGCAATTACTGTGCGAAACAGCTTGCTATGAAGCTATCATATGTCAACATGAGACAGATTTCATAGAGTTGTTGTAAATCAAATTTAAATAAGTAACTGAGCACTAATAATAGCCTTCAAAATACTGCACTTTGAATCCTGAGATGAAAGATGTCAATATACATTTTTGCCACACTGAAGTGAGGATGTTAAAAATGCCAGACTGTTACAAATAATATATATTTTTTGTCATATTTCTCTGTTGATGCCAACTAATGTGAAGCAGAATTCTGATAAAATATCGATTTGTTCCACCTCCATCAGAAATTGCAGCATGGCACACTTGTCTTGGCTGGACATAAGAGAAAGAAATTATGAGTCACCAGTCATTTGCAATAGTGTCACAAATACAGAAGCACACAAAACAGTAGTGTCTTGTTATCATATGTTATTTGGTTGAAAACATCTGTGAACATCATTGTATTAGCGGAGTCTGTCCTTGAATCATAAACATGATAATGTTCATGAGTTATTACCATACAATAATGATTATTTTCAGTAGACCTATTATATTATGATGATATAACACTGATGTCTTTCACATTTGTCCTGGCATCTCTGACTTGTGAGAGTACATGTCCTGTGGTGAGGAGAGAGCCAGCCAGAGCTCTTAGCCAGAGGAGTCCACCACTTAAAAGTCAAAAGAAAATAAATACAGGGCCAGCTCCCTTGGCTGCCAGCCTATAGGACAGCAGTCAGCCGTGGCAGCAACAAGTGCCATGACTCCCAAGCACCCCTGGTGTGGCTTCAAGAAATGGAGTGGCGAGATAGCAGGGCTGGTGAGCCACTCTCTTCCCCTGGCTTCCGAAGAGTCCGCGTTCATCCAGAAATAAGTGCCCCCAGCCACTTCCAAAGCGGCAGTCAAAGCAGTCGGCCGTCGCCATGGTGATTCCAAAAGCGGTGCTCGTTTACTCACATGTAACACTTATGTTTAAACCGTATGTCATCAGCAGGTAATAGGGATGAGATGACCTCACAGTTAAAGGCTGGGTCGGAAATTATTGCTAACTTCGAGCTCAAATGCGAACAGTATCCACGGTCCTCCGCGGCGGTGCCTCACATATCGAAATGCATTGTGAAGTAAAGTGTAGTGCTACGACTTTGTTGATACTAGTGCGGTGTTCGCCACTTGTTTATGTTACTATTTACGGAGCCTGGGCTGTGTAGAATGATCTGCTTATTTTTTCAACACGCACAGAGAGCGGTAAGCTAGCGAAATGCGAGGAGATACAATATTTGTTGAATTTGACAAAAAGTGTATTAGCTGGCAATAGTTGACCTTTACAAGCTGTGTCCATTCACATGCTTTGTAATGGAGCGGGACCACTGTCAGTTTTGTTACTTGCACAGCTCTCACCTGTACACTGTTTCCATATTCAAGTGTCTAATAGGATACCATACAGGTGTCTAACAGATCATTGGATGATCAGCATTGTGCATGCATTTCCAGGAATGTTCAAGACTGTGAGAGACAGTGGTATAGTTTGTTTGAAGTCAGGTTCTGCAAAATACAGTGCAATAGAATTGGTTGCTGTGTTGTTTATCAGTAATCATTAGTAAGCACTACAAACCAGGTATGCACACTGTAAGCAATGTGAACAGTTTGAGTGTTTTACTTTACACAGTTATATTACCATATATTTTGCATGAACAGTTTTCTGGACTGCAAAGCTTATGTCAGTTTTAACACATTTTACCGCTTTTCACAACACAACACTAGCAGGAGGTCAAGCTAGAATTTAAACTGAACACATTGCTTCATACCTTTTTCTGTGATGTGATTTTAACACGGTTTTAGCAGTCCTTTAGCAGCTACTGACACTCAATACTACACTTTCTCCTAGCGAGAGAAAAAAAAATAGGTAAAAAAGTCAGAGTATTGATTTGGGAGACATGAGTCAGGACTATTTTCAGTAAGACTACTCATAATTAAATAAATCATATACAAGTATAGACAGTTCCCAGCAGAGTATCAGGCAAATATTGAAGTATTTTGTGTCTCACCTCTGGCTCTCCTTTAATAAATTCAATGGCGTCAACCCGCTAACTTAATTTGACACAGAAGCATCAGTGACAAACAAAGTGTGTGTGCGTGTGTGTTTGTGTGTGTGTCCATTTGCATAATGACTTTATCTTTGTACATGTCAAGTAAATGAGCAAATGTAATAAGCAAATATAACTGAGCTGAGTTTACCTATCTATGCAGTGCAGACATCACAAACAGTGAAACCACACTAGAGAAGAGAGAAGTATGTGTGTTTGGGGTGGGTGTGTTAACACAGGATGGCTTCTTCCTTATCCTCTCTATGCTCCTGCTGGGTGCAATCACAGCTAAATAAGAAGCCAAGACAGAGCCTGCGTAGGACCCTGGAAAAGAAGCACTAAGCATGTTCACTTCTGAGGTGCGAATGTGAAATTATTTTTTACTTCCTGACGGCACAGAATTCTGCATCTACAGTTACCGACATTCTCCACAGCAAGACAGGATATGTCACTCTAAAAGTGTCACTCAAATTAGTGATGTGATTAAAAGTAGATAAGTAGAAAAATATATGTACAACACAGGTTACATATGTAAAACACAGGATACATTGCCTGCTTCCATCTCAGGCATCCTGCTTCAAAAAACACTTAAATCATATTAACTGAGTTTGTGGAGAGAAAGCACATTGTAAAGTTTACTGCTGATTATAGGGTAATTACACTTGTCTCAGTGGGTGGAGACCACTCTTTAAGGTAGCTTTCCCTCTCCCAACAGTCTCCTCGGGGACTCTACTCTAGTCTACTCTATTTTACTCTACTGCTTTCTCCTCATTTATAAATAATCCGACAGCTTCATCTTCAGAAGATGAACAGTTATAGTAGGCTATGGTACAACAATGGCAGGGTGCCAATATCGCTCCGTTATTCACAGGCAGCGGGACAAGAGGGTTATGAAAATCTCACTTTATATAATTTTATAAGACTATATTGTATGCTGCATTTACTGTATGTTGAAAAGCGTTAGCTATTTACAGCTTTCCGTACTTCCATAGCTAGTTTAGCCTAGCAAAATGCTATTTAGCCTAACTTAAACAATAGTGAACAAACAGTCAGTGGTCAATCAAAATACTTTGTGGGTGCTGACGCAGTTAGCCAGCGCTGTGTCCCAGGCTTAACGTATGTAAAGGCTGGCTCTGCGAAACTAGACCAAACATGATAAGTATTTGGTTATACAAAATGAGGTTTTGCAACATAGGATTGCTTTTCATAGATTCTTTTATTGTCTGTCCAAGGATTCCCAAAGCCATTTCACTTTCAGGAAAATAACTGTGATTCTACAACATCATGTTTTATTCCTGGCACTGTAGAGACACAGTTTGCCTAGCACTTTCCCTTGCAGTAATACATATATATATATGGCTCTTGAAATTAATTCACATCTTGCTCCATAAAAGTAAAAAGCTGTTATAAGCTATCTGAAATTGCTTTGAACATTGAAGTCCTTTGAGAAGCGTGGCATTTTAGGCTTGTACTGTAGCATGTGGTGTCCTCAACAATACAAGATGCACATCATTGCGCAACTATCTGCCAGCTAGTTATTACACTCACTCTTCCTTTGGGGTTTTCATACATACTGTATATATTCATACTGTATATAAAGCAATATAATGCTTTATGGTGCATACATAGTGTGTGTGAATGTGCGTAACTGTGATACCAAGGTGCCCAAATTCGTATGCACATGCGGACCACATCCTTCCTATGTAATCTTAACTCTCTCTGTTGGAAGGCATTGATCTCATCTGATGCTGGTGTACAAAGTTCAGGGCCCCAAGGCTTTCTGCGATTGTATGCTTGTGTTTTCAATTGTGTGTTGACACCTAAAAGCCCCATGTGCAACGCATCATCTTGTCAGTTGGAGTGCCCATCCTAAAAGCACCGTAGACCATAAACATAGCAGGGTATCTGCCAATAACTCTAGGGCTTTCAACTTCCTGCTGTCTTGCTGCCAAGCTCTCAGTTACTGTATGTAGGCACTACATAACAGAAAATACATTTGTTACATTTATTAGGTCTGTTGCCGTGTTCTGTCCTGTGTAATAATGTTGGCAGATGTCAGGTCTCAGTAAGCTCAGCAATGTATTTAATCTTTGACATTATTGTTGATGTCCAATAACTATTGGTGGGGGGATGGAATCGCTGTAATACATGTATGCCTGTCTCAAGAAATGTGCTCAGACTACTGAGGATGAATGCCTTAGCCTGTGAGGTAACAAGTTTGGTCTCGTCTCAAGGGATACGACTTTCTTCCTTCACAACTTGGATCAATGTAATTGGCTTTCTCTGTGCCTTGTGTATTCCAGGCTAGTGGGAAGACTGCATGGTTGTGTGATCTGAATTAATGTCTTACTTATTCTCCAGGCTGTTGAACCTAATTATCAATGTATGTGACCATTCCATTGACTTACCGCCATCAAGGGGCAGTAATTAGAAATTATTTTAGCAGCAAAGTTCTGTATGTGTGCTACATGTTTTAATATATGATAACTTGAGTTGCTGGTTTGTTCTTCTACTTTATATGCAAGGAAGTAGCCAGTGAAAGGAGGACGGCCTCTGCAACTGTGCTGAGGTCACATGTTTAGGGCGGGGGTGGAGCAAGGTGAGCAAGGTCTTTATAATACCGTTTCTGCAACTGTTATCTGAGAGATGGCATCCATCCACTGAGCAACAGGAGACATCTGAGGTGCCACCTCTGGACAATGGGCACCCTGGATCCCCACCAGCTGGACAAGCGTTTCTTGCAGGGCACCGACAGTGGACTCTTGAGTGCAGAGCTGCTTCTGTGTCTGACGGACTTTAGCTCCCCCTGCAGGAAGACATCGGAGAGAACGCCTCCCCTGCTGGGCTTCACACAGGCTGATCTGGGATTGGACCTGGGCCTCTATGGTCTTGGTGCAGGCGCTCTTGCTCTTGCAAGCCTTACTTGGCTCTGCCTCTCAGCCTGCTCCACTGAGATGAGGGTGTATCAGGGCTTCAGCTCCCTCACTGACTTCCACGCTGGCCCTCAGTCACCAGCTCTCCTCAGATGTCTGTTGAGTTTTTACCCGGCTGTCCTGGAGAGCCAGGCCGAGCTGCTCTATCTCCAGACAAGGACAACACTCTCCCCCCAACAGTGTGCTTCAGCTTGTATCTGGAGAAGAGTATTCTCCAGATACAAGCTGTGCTGGAGTGCAAAAATTTGCTCTCTGATGTTCTGTTTAATGGTCGATGGAGTATAATAATTCAACATGGATTCAAATTATATTTAGTATACTATTTTTGGATACAGGTATAAACAGTACATACGGAAATATACAGTATATTGTATATTGGCTATGTATTTTATAAACTAATTGGATTTTATATATTTAAAGTGCTAATCAGTGTATATGATTTTGTATGCAAAGAAGAAATAAAGAAAATGTACCTTATTCATTCAACAATCACATGTATGGATAATTGTTTGCCCTACAAGTTTTTATTCATTGAATATAAGACAACTGTCACAATCACATGAGTGGGGGTGGCAGAAACCAAACGCAGGTTGGGTAGTTAGCAAACTTGGATTTATTTGAAGAAAGCAAAACACTCACCAGTACAGGAAACAATAACCGACACAGACCGGGAGAAACA
>JAODTR010005757.1:0-11191 GCA_025399935.1 Amblyopsis rosae
TAATAATATTTATTATTAGTATTATTATTATTATTATTATTATGATGATAATAATAACACCAACAAAAACAACAACAACAATTATTATTATTCTTTTTTTTTTTTTCTAAAACAAATAATTAAAATAACAATAATAGTAATAATTGGCCCAATAAATATGAGTCAATAATAGTTGTTTTCGTTTTAAAACATCACTCGGTGATTAAACACCAAATTATGATCAGAAGGTGCCATCAATGCCCCAGTGAGCTATCTATATATATATATATATATATATATATATATATATATATATAGATAGTTCGCTATCGGTTACACAGAGTAGGCGTCACACCGGGAACGCGGAGGACAACAATGAACACCCAGCCTGTACTGACAGCGTTCACGGGTGCTGATGTGTTGATGTGGATTATATTGCGTCGAAACAGCTGCTTAGCCTTATATCAGAGAGACAGCGCCACGCAAACATGCAAATATGACGTAAAATGACGACTCTCTGGAGTCACGAGAGTATCCTTAATCTCTTCTGATGTAAACTGTATTACATCCTACATGGGCATATATATATATATATATATATATATATATATAGCCTGTAGGCCTAGGCCTATGAAGAAGTGGGCCATTGCTCTTGGTCCCAAATAGGTCAGAAATAAAGGTTGGTAACAATATCCATAAAACATTGCTGAAACTTTAATCACCCTCTATTTGCACATCCTCTAACCTTTAGAATATGCGACGTATCACAGTCTGTTACGTATAGTTTAGAACAGTATTGTGTAGGATAGTATACACAATATTGTTATTATTTACTTGGTTTTACTACTATACTCCATATTTACGTCTGTAAAGAGCACTTGCCTCGTTTGGCCTATGAGCTATAGCTGAGAGGCTGGATTTGTATATTTAGGTAAAAGCTAATTGTGAGGCCCATTGATAATGTTTCATTTATTATTTGTGTTATTGCGTGTAGGCTTATACTTATTATAGAAATTGGCATTTTGGGTTTAACATGATACGGGCATTTTAATCATAATATGACACAGCTATCCATTGCCATGCCGGAGTATTGCTCATGCTTGCGACACCTGAGCTGTGGTACCCGGAAGGAGAGTCTGGAACTTTCTCTCCACGCACAAGGCGAATCACCCGTTCCCCATAGGCTTCATGATCGATGGTGTCAGGTGTGCCGCTTCTAATTAACGTTTAAATTGGGACAGAGGAAACCGGCTCGAGTCGTCACGGTTTCGCTTCAGACCACAAGGAAATGTCAAAAAAAAAAAAAGAAAAAAAAAATCTTTACAAGCATTATTAATGCACCGCGTTGAGCAAAACGTCCCTGCGCGCCACATCCGCACAGGGAAACTGCTGTAGACTCACTCCACAGAAATGTTCGTCAAATAAACAACCATCAGCTTAATATGTTTTATTATATTTACAATAAAAATGACCTTAAATGTATATTCTGTTCATGCATAGGCCCACAAAGAAAATAAATTCTAGTATTTTTTAGCTCCACCCATAGGAAACAGAAGAATGGAATTGCATCTATGACAATGAGGATAATGGATTTGTAAAAAGGAAAGCGATTATTATTAATATAGTCTCTGCCCCCTGTAGATTTGGTGTAAATGTGACGTTACAGTTTTATTTTCTTCAAACAAATTCAAACAACCTTGTTTCTGATACAATATAAGCTTTATTATAGAGCAGGTCAAATAAAATCAGCAGCCAGATTTTAGTATTTACTGTAGGAATGCATACTCTTTCAATCAAGGTTTATTGTTATTATATTTGACCAAATGTCTCCAACTGGTGCTTTCATCCTGATGAACATATAGGCCTATATTTTTCGAGTGAATATTCTTTCCCTAGACCGCCCAGGTAGAACTAATAGAATAGTTTGCTGTTTCCAACATCCTTTGCTGTCCCTGAACAAATGTCACCATATGGTCCGGTTGGCAACAAACACGCTCGGCACAATAGTCTCCATCGTCACAAATAATATTCTAGAATTGGTTTAAATAACCACTTATATAAATTAAATGTATAAACAACTAAAAAAATGTATGCCTAGACCTATATCTGCAAATGTGTTATATTTTTGCACTTTCAAATCATTTAGTTATCAGACAGCCTTTATTTCCTTGTTAAACTGATCTTTCTAGACAATTTAAAGTATATTATAATATTATATAATATTTAAATACTTAGGCAGTTTGACTGTTACAAGATAGTCTATATAGCTAGTCTACTTACATGTTTGTATTTTTTTATATGCAGGCAACAACATTTTGTTGCAACAAAATGCAACAATATATAGCTAATGTCACCCTTTAAACGTATATATATATATTAAAACGAATAAGACACCCTATGAAAAAATAATAGTCGGAATATTGGAATATTTGCAGAGGAGCCCAGACAATTGGAAACATACCTGCACGTGTCTTAAGCGAAGAACGTGTCCCGTTTGTTTGCCTCTATAAAAAACACTTCCACCGTACAACTCGAGTATTAAAAATGATATTCTAACTTGAAAAATGATCTCGTGACAAATCAGTGTGTCCTGTTCTCTTACCTGCGCGAGCCGTAACATTGTAAACGGCAATCTGCGTCACCCCGTCACGGGCATTTGACCCGAGCGCAGGGGGGTGAATACTACTACTACTAGCAATAATATTAATATATTATTGTTATAATAAGAAGAATAATAAGAATAATAAGCATAATAATAATAATAATAATAAAATAAAACAAAAATATACATATATATATATATATATATATATATAAAATTTTCTTTCCGAGCCTATGAAATTATCTTCAATCTCAGACTGCAAACCTACTCTCCCGCCTTGCCGCAAACATTATTAGTCTGGCAGGTTATTCATCTGTTGTCATGATGCAAAGAACAAATACAACACCTGTCGTGTTGGACAAGAATTTAACCTGTGTGTTTTTGTAATTAACCTACTTGTAGGCCATCTCTGATAGGCTGTGTTTTTTTTACCTAGCTGGGGGAGGCTTATTGTAATTTGAGCTAAAGCCCGGTAATATCAGAAAGTGTAATTTTCATATTACGCACGACTTGATATGCGTAATTACGCACAGAAATTACTAACAAAAATTACTAAATGAGTGGTACGTCTCTAGACGGTTGTTGCTCTCGCCTCCCCCTGCGTCAACCCCCAACTATTCCGTATTGTAACAACAACGCTCGAGGCGGCGCTTTAATGGCCGCCAACTCTCCCTTTCTAAAAGAATACGGCCGAGTGAATGGGTGGGGTGGAGGGTGGTTCAGATGCGTAAACATTGCACGGCATCTTATCCTTTCTGAAGCATCTGCAACCAGAGCGCAGGGCACGAGACTCCTCCTTTTCCCGCATCCAATTAATTATTATGGTCTGGCCCTTTAAGACGTGGCAGCGGGTCAGCGGGAGTGTAGAGTTTCTCTAATTGAACTTCGCCCAATCAACAATACACTCGTTAGCAGTCGCTTTCTTTTCTTTTCTCCCTCAGACGGACTTTTTCCTTGCAGGGATTCGCCCCACTCCCCCCCCCCCCCAACCCCTCCCACCCTCCTCCCTCAGTGTAGCCGCGTTATACTTCCTAAAGATCTACATGGAGCTTGGCAGAGGAACTGCGGCTCTCTGAGGGGAATATGCGACTCGGCTGCTGACACGACTACGCCCGAAGCATGGTTCTGCTGGAGGAAACTTCACAGGCGAGTTAAACTACTGTGTTCGGGGTAACGCGCAAAATAAGGCTCCGCGAGAACGTCGAGGTTCAGGGGAAGCGTTGGCGATCGCTACCAACATCCATTTGAATGAAATAACCAACTTTGACCGGCGGTAATTCTTTCGGACTGTAATGACCTCCAGTAAAGACATGAAGGCAGGCTCTGTGTTGCAGTCCAGTGGCGACGACAGAAGACGAGGTGCCTTGGATCAGCTCCCGCCCCCAGCCAACTCCAACAAGCCTTTAACGCCGTTCAGTATCGAGGATATCCTTAACAAACCGTCGGTAAAAAAATCGGTTGCGAGTATCTGTCCACCAAGGGTCTTGGAGAAAGTAACGGGCTCCAACTCGGCGAGAAACGGCATCACGACGCCCTCCTCGCCCTTGTGTGCCCTGGAGGAGCTGGCCAGCAAAACGTTCAAGGGTCTGGAAGTCAGTGTTATTCAGGCTGCAGAAGGTAACCAACCATCGCTGAGTTAATATTACACGCAGGCCTGTTTATAACTCGCAGAGAATGAGAGGTGCAGCGACATTATAAAATGAGGGGTAATGTCTCAAAAAGTTGAGAGCAATAGGGCCTAAATAGAGTTTGTTTATTTGTATCTCCTTTGTAATTCAAAAACCACGTATTATGCGATTGGAAAATTCCACAATCCTGTTATAGGTAGCTGTGACAGCGGAAATTAGGTATAAATGGTATTTCCACATTGCCAAGTTAGGGAGAGAAAAAGAAACTAACGTGTATGGGTTTTGTCGCTTTATGAGCACATATATATAATTCAATAATCTATAGTGTCTGCAGAGCAGAACATATAACCCTTTATTGTTGGGGACATGTTAATACCAGCGTGTCTTTTGACAACGGCGCAGACGCTGTGATCTCTTTGGGGAAAGTGACACTTTTTATTTGTTTCCTTGAAAGGTCGCGAGCACCTAAACGCGTTCGGGCAGCGGCAGACGTCGAAGAAGAGAAGAAAGTCCAGGACGGCGTTCACGAACCACCAGATCTACGAGCTGGAGAAGCGCTTCCTGTACCAGAAGTACCTGAGCCCCGCCGACCGCGACCAGATCGCGCAGCAGCTGGGCCTCACCAACGCGCAGGTCATAACTTGGTTCCAGAACCGGCGGGCCAAGCTCAAGCGGGACCTCGAGGAGATGAAGGCGGACGTGGAGTCGCTCAAGAAAATACCCCCCCAGGCCCTGCAGAAGCTCGTGAGCATGGACGACCTGGAAGACCCACAGGGAAGTTCCGGGGCGATTTCGCCGAGTGTGTCGCCGACTTCCCAAGGACACCGGGGTTTCCCGCAGTCCCCGTCCTCTTCCAGAGACCAAACCACGGATGAATTCTCAGAAGAGGACGAGGAGATCGAGGTGGATGATTGACATTTGAGCATCCACCCCCACCCCTCAGTGTTTTCATATGAAGGGCATTACCCCGAAAAACTTTTGCACGGATATTGACAAACAGGAGACAATTACACATTCAAAGGAAACCTTGCTTTCTTATTTCTTCTGTGTTAATTTATTCATCGGACTGTAAACGCCCCTCTGATGTCGGTTTTAATTATAATACCGCAATTGTACGAGGAATATATTTCGTCCCCACCCGTCCCCAACCCTCCCGAGATTGACCTACATGTGTCACGTGAAGACTGCAAATTGTGCATATTTTTAATAATTCGTGTTATTTTGAGGGGGACGTTGTGCAATTATTTAGTCAATTACAGTTGTTTAAAATTCGGATCCAAATACATTTTGAATAGCCTACTCCCAAGCAGTGTTTTATCACGCAAAGGTCCACGTGATGTGAACACGTGCGGAGAGACTAAATCATGGGATGTGTTTTGTCTAACCCATTTTAAATGTTTTATTTGTTAGAAGTATGTTTCTGCAAGCATGCAGGTCAAGGAAGCATATTGGCATCCGACTGAAAACGAACACATTATCATCCTTTACACGCTCCTAGTTATGCATATAAATTAATCTGCGATAATTTTATTGTAACATTCTATTTAATCAGCATCTATGTAAATAAAGGTTATATGCTATTTCAACAGGCTCTCTGTGCAATGCGGTGATGCTATTGCTATTTAAGGAATACTTGTAAACCTTATAATATATCACAACAAAATTAGCTATGTTAGCTCTGGCCCCCTAATTAATCAGTTTGATGTTGAAGTGCCTTGACTTATATTATCAGCTGTCCAACAGATTTAACTCTTTTATCCTGCTGAAGCCAAGAAGGCCCGAGTCTGGCCTTGCGTTAAGAAAAGCTGGGTCCCGCCCTAGCGCCATATGTTTTGGAATTGTCCTTAGCACAACTAGTCGACATGATTGATTAGGTTAACCCGCCTCTGTCGTACATAAACAGTTTCCACTGAGCCGTGAGCAATAATGGCCCACATCTGCCGGTCCTGAGAAGGGGTTTGTTTAGAAAAGTCTCCCATGAATAGCAAATGGTCTTAATGAATAAACCTCAATGGGAGCCAGTGGAAATGGGTTTGTTGTTAACTTCTCTGCCCCCCGCCTTTATCCCGCCGGTCAGCCTGGCAGAGCTGAGTAGTGGCCGGCCATTTGTAACGCGGTGTAACGCGATCAAGAAGTTTCTTTGCTAGAATGAAGACGGAGCACTGCGCGCACACAATCGGTGCAGTGACTCGGAATCGTGGAGGTTGAAAAGTCAAGTACGCCTTTCATTGAGACTATGAATTAGCAGCAATCTGGACGTATCTAAACACAATGTGACCCCTGCTAACCTTATCCTGGTTAACACTCATAATCCCTGCTAAAATAGGCCTGCCTATGTGTTGTCTGTTGAGATAAAAACTTTACATTGCCTTCTACCGCGACAACTACACGAAAAACCACTCTCAATATAATTACATCAAGTTATAACCCATTCAAAAATATTTATGCTACAACAATGTGTCATCTAATAAACGCACAAATCATAGCCTACAACACAATTTACGATTAAATATAGCTTGGATGGATCACAACATAACGGAAACATGTATAGCCTAATAATTAAGACCATTTTATGTTGTCCACTACAAGCTATGTTATTAATTATTGTTATTATATTTTAATAACAAACAAATAATTTAATATGTTATGGGCTAACACTCAGATGAGTTAGAAATATCTTTCTAAAATACAATATTTTCAAATTGGCTCAAATAAGCAAATTCTATTAGCAAATAATAAACCATTAAATATTTAACAATTTTTTTCAGAAATTACAGCTTTTTGCATTATTGTCGTGCACTGAAGGACTATCTCCTGGCCTCGTCCTCAGCAGGTCGAATAACATGAATGAACCCATGTAAAGGTCAAAGGAGTGTCCTTATGCAATACCCATACAAGAGCTAAAACGACGTAGCCTATAGGCTATGCTGTCACTGAATTAATTCTTAATTTAAGACCTGCGTGGCCACAGGAGTCTGTATAATGTCCAGAGCATCATGTTCATTTGATATTTTCGAGGATCATGTTCATTTGATATTATCGAGGCTATTGTAGAAAACTACCAGACATGTTTTACCATTTTTTTCCTTTATTTTTTCGTTCATATAAATAGAAAGGCCTATACGTTTTTTGTTAAACTCTTTTAGTTGTGGAGACATTTCAATATTAACCTATTCAGGCTATTCAATGGGCCGCCTAAAATATTTTATTTGGTTTGGAAAGCTGTTTACACGTCAGTTTTATATGTCTAATAAAATAAAAATGTATCCCTGGTTCTATTTGCAATTTAAAGATGTAGTCTATTTGCGTTATAGGTTAATAAACCTGTCAATTAAAACACGTCATTGTCAGACTCCCTGCAATGTCCTAAAATAGTATCGAAGAAGGTTTGTGGTCGGCATCAGCAAGTGAAATCACATTTCTGCACAAAACTCGAGTGAGTTAAGTAGCACGTGCGCCCCCTAGTGGTGATGCTCGTTTTAAGAGAAACACTCAAATAATTGAAACAATTGTCATAGTCTACATTTAGTTGTGAAATATATAATCTTAGTTATCTTAAACTGCAGTTGAACAGCAGTGTAAATGTTCTCAACATGTACAATATTGTACATTTACTCATAACTTAATGTCATTTATAACAGCACGCACTCGCATGACTGAATGTCTTTTCTCCTCGGATGGAACAATGGAACCTAAAGACGGCAACTGAAGGGTTAAAGAGGCTGATAAACTACGTCGACAATTAGCTTTTATTAGTGCTGCATGCATACCAACTATTGGATAACATAATAAACATACATACTATAAACATAGATACAATCTCTCAATCATTCTGGTTTGGAGACATGGCCTACATGATCAATATGGGCGACAAACATTTAATTAGGTGAAGTGGAAATTAGTTTAGTAAAACAAAGTGTAAATTTTAAAAGGTGATATCATTACATGAAAACATATCAAATAAAATCGGTAAAGTATTTGATTATTGTTAAAGCTTAACATTAATTGCTAATCATTAATAATTATAGAGTTGTATTTTCCATTAGACATATACTAGACAATAGCCTTTATAATTTTATAAACACATTATGGCTCGCACTATAACTTTGTTAGGCATTGTTAAATTAACAGTAATAGTTTTAATGGTAACATCTGCTAGAACAATATTGTTATTCATTAGATTCAATAGACTTAATATTTTGGAGATTATATATATATATAGATATATATATATATATAATAAATTAAATATGAAGTGTTAACAGTAAATGTTTATATATACACAATTACTGTTAACATATTTAATTAGTTTTAGCATATTGCCCATTGTTTTATTATTAAAGAATGAATAACACTATTTTCCCCATGTGGAATTTATTCTCAAAAATACAAAACAAGGCAAATAAGCATATATGTACACAAACACTATTAAAATAGAATATATATTATTCAAAATATGTACAGGTGCCCGCGGGCTGCTGGCTGGTCCTATCTGGCCCATTTGTCCTTGATGGTGTAGTGAAGCACCAGTGGCTGGGCCTGAGGAACACAACAGTCCACTGTTACTTCAGGCAACACTGATTAAAGATGGCCACCACAACTTCCCATCTCAGTTTTGTTTTACATTTTGTTTCTTTAAAGTTCGGCATTTGTGGCACACCAACCTACAAACAAACGTATGCTGCAATCTGAAAGTCTGCACCATTGTCCCCACCATTAAATTAGAACTACAAAAATGGCCACTGCTACCTGCAAATCCCCTCATTGCTCAAGCACATTCTAGCGCATCACTGCTGGTTTGGGACAGGGGTGCATTTCCCATATGACAACGAAGGCTAGCATTGAACTACAATGTTACCAGATGCATGTAGTCAGAAATTTGCAAAAACTCACAATCTTTGTCATATTACGCCTAAATTGACAATTGTGAGTATATGACATTTTAATATATTATAAGTTATTCATATAACCTGCTGATAGCCTACTGTATCAACCATAACAATACAAATATTGTAGGCATATTTACACAACAGCAACCATAATAACAGTAAAAATACAAAAATATAAATAATCTAATAATGATGGTAATCAAAATGAATAATGATATAATTAAATATAATTAGAATATGCTTTTGGTATAGCCCAGGCAAGTAATTCCAGGGGTCTGGGTGTGAGACTCAACATGAAGGTTGTGGGTACAAGCCCCGCTGTTGGGTTACCTGTAATCTATCTGCTCATCCAATAGGACTCAATGCAATGCTATGTGACACTTGTTTTATTATACAAGGAATTCAAACTTTTAGCAATAGGCCTACATTCAGTGGAATATACTTTGTGTAGCCTAAATGTTTATACATACCTAATACATATTAATTCACGGCTGACCTGCTTCAAAGCAGGACATTAGTGGCTCAAATGCATACTTGCATGGTCATGACTGATGTAATATCTCAGTAACACACATTCAAAACACTATGGGTCATTGGTTTTCACTAATTGATTCAAGACTATAAACACGAACAGACATACATCTTAGGCTACATTAAAGGGAGGAAAAAGGTTATACCTTTAGATGAATCAATTAGTAAAGTGTAGGCCTACAGATGCAAATGTAGCCTACTCATGAACTGAGATACATACTTTACTTCATTTAAAAGTAGGCCTACCTGCTACATTTGCAAAACACTTATTAGAAAATGCCCGCTACTAATGACATTAACAATTTGGTTGCATCTTCTGCCATCTATGTCGTAGTCACCAGGAACTCAAAAACTGTAGTTCCAACTATACAATTTAATGACAGTATTACAAACCTTCACTGGAACTATTGTTTGGGAAACACTTGTGTCGCTTAACGATGCATCGTACTACGTGTTACCAATGTAGTTTCCTCCATAGTTCAAACTGTGGTTTTGGGAACTATGAGTTTCAACCATAGTTGCCAACCATGTACATGGTTGGCAACAATGCTTTTGGGAAATGCACCCCAGATCTCCAGAGGACTGTAAGGTAACAACGTGGCAAATCAGTGCTTTGCCCCAGAGGAAACCAAGAATGAAGATTAATGACCGTTAAGCTGTTTTAATTGCCCAGTGGGTCGGATGTTTTGAAGCCATGAACAAATCACGTATCAATTTCCACAGATCAATTATATAATCAATTATGAAGTTAATCAAAGTTGAATTTGTAGTGTTGGTGGTGACTTGGCTCTTTATTGGTTCAGCTTGGGCCAAGTGCCCTCTAGTTGACGACATGTTAAACCCAATATTGGTGACTGTATAATGTAAGCTGTAATCTATAATGTAACTGTGTAATCAGGGAGGAAAATGAACAGCCAAAGCGATACTAAAAAAACCCCAGGGAGCTGTCTTCTTGTCCTGAGCCCCACACAGCAACAACACTACCCCAGCAAGCCTCTCTCTACACGTGATCAAAGGAGCAAAGAAGAGGCCTTGAAGATAATCACAGGCCCTGATGTACCTTGCCAAACCAGTGGGAGAGCCATAGTCGCTTCATAGTCATGTGATCTGGGAGAGACTCGTTGTTGAACAGCATCTGGACCTGAGGAACAACAACAGAAGCACAATATATTACAAATAAACTAGGGGCACGTTATATAACAGACCCCAGAACCAGACAACATGCACGTACGTAGTGGTGATGTAGTTCATGACTAAGCCCAGCCCACACCTAGTAAGAGCAACCACAGTACAGTTAGCCGCACAACTGACTGTATACAGTCATGTACTGGCATCACACTGTTAGCTGCATAGCTAGTGCTAAGCGCTAGCATCACAGCAGCTGCGTAGCTAGTGCTAAGCGCTAGCATCACTGTTAGCTGCGTAGCTAGTGCTAAGCGCTAGCATCACTGTTAGCTGCGTAGCTAGTGCTAAGCGCTAGCATCACACTGTTAGCTGCGTAGCTAGTGCTAAGCGCTAGCATCACTGTTAGCTGCGTAGCTAGTGCTAAGCGCTAGCATCAC